>JAODOY010001221.1:0-13035 GCA_025399855.1 Forbesichthys papilliferus
GCATTGTGAAGCAAAGCGTATTACTACGGCTTTGTTGTTGTGAGCGGTGTGCGCCACTTTGTTTGTGTTCCTATTTAGGTAACCAGGGTACCGGGTTATTTCTTCAGCACACACAGATAACGGCAAGATACCAAAATGTGAGGAGATATTTGGTGAATTTCTTACAATTATAGTGTCTTGCAATAGTTTACCTATACCTCTCAATGGCAGCCCTGCTACTAAAATTAAGGCAATATCCATATTATTAGCAAATAACCAGCTAATCTCGCAGTGATCATGCAAGTGTTACTCACATCCCTGCTGATTTGACCTTTTGAGTTGCAATCACCGTCACGGACAGTAACAGCTGGACAAAGTAATCAATGGTAATGGCTCAGATTACATAAACAACCGCTTGTGATGCAATACTGTATACGGAATCTAATCCTAAAGGTCATATATTGTATATTTAGGCATTTTCATTAATATGTGGCAGAATAATGATTCTAGCATTTATGAAATTATTGATTTCTTATATTTTGAAATGTTTCTTACATTTATAATACTTAGTATGTACTCCAACAGGGAGTCTGTGAAGGGAGTATTTTCTCCCTGTCTGTGAAGATGTACAGTATGTTGAGTTCAGAATCTACTTACTGTATTTCTCAGAGACAGACCTCTGTGTAAATACATTATTGATGTGTTACATACATGTGGGATAATATTGTGACTGTACTTTTAATCATAAAAAACACAACTGGAACAATTACTTTCTTCTTGCTACAGTAGCTACACTCGTGTTATTCTCATGCTTAAAGTTCTCCTGTAAAAAATGTTCTGTCAAGGCTTGAACGATAAGTCTGTTAAGCTATACATTAGCTCTCTCAGTAGCTAAAGTGGCCATTTTTACTGATTAGTGTTAATAAAGCTGACTAAAATTTCAAATATCAAATTGTAGCCAAACTTCCTTAGAAACAGCACATTGAATGTTTCACTAACTAACTTTAATTAGAGAAAATGGCACACTGCCTGAACAACAGTCTGGCCTGCCTCCTACTCAAGTACACAAGGGTGTAAATGTAGATGAGGTGACTGTGCATTGAATTGGAGTGCACTACCATGCTCATGAAAGTGTTCTACAACATGCGACCGATCACCTAGAAAATTACCTTGAGTATTATACGCCAGACTGTTTTTCTGATATGCTAATATGAGTGTAGGTGATACGTCATACGAAAATGTGTCATTGATTTTCATTGTTATGATGATAGAGTAACACATCTAACCTCGAAGTTAATTGTCAAACTAATACCAATTTCTTTGCTTTTGAAAATGCACAGACATATTTCTGGACCTGCTAGACACAGGCAAGAGCTTAGGTTTGACATATGTTCATATCACTCATTGGTAACTCGTGGGTGTTCTATTTGACTACATTTCTCATTGAAGTTGCACATCAAATATGTTACTGTAATTGCATTCTTCCATCTAATAATTTGACCGAGGAGACCTTAATTCGTGCATTATTGGCCCATCTAGACTTCTGTAATAGGATACTCTCTGGCCTTCTAATGACAACATACTGCAATGCCAAAATGTCCTAACCTGGCTCCACCCGACTGTCTCTCTGTCCAACTGAATGTCTTCACAGCCACCCTGCTGGCAGACCAATCAGTGTGGGTAGGTGAGATGACGATGTATATTTCAAAATGGTGAGATGAAACAATCAAAACAGTTGTGGATGCGCCGATTGGTTAAAGGCTGTCCAACAGTTTCAATATTAACCAGAGGTCATCGCCCAGTAGGAGGAAACGACTGCAAACACTTCTCAATAAAGTGTGGCCAGACTGGTTACATCAGACTCCTCTTCCTGGGATCAGTAATATTCCATTCTATTCCACAGTATTAAAAGGTCTCTAGCTGATTACTATGAACATGGCTCATGGCTGATCTTCACTGTCTTATTTAAATGCGGATATCATAATCAAGTATCTCATGTCACGGCCCCATCTTCTCTCTGCGCTGCATTTGTTCCTAACGACCTGTCTGTGATCCAGAGAGCAAAATGTAGAGAGAGAGAGAGAGAGAGAGAGAGAGAGAGAGAGAGAGAGAGAGAGAAAGCAGGAGGCCGTGCTAATCATTCCCACCTGTGCACAAACGTTTTGGTGTGCTGCAGCTGTACATTTTGTCCATGTTTCCTTGTGGAGGAGATCTGTTTTTTTTCTCCTGCTTTTCTCTCAGTATTCTGGTATGGTTAAGAAAGAATATTTAAAAGGGAAATTGCAGGTACAATTCCCCGGCTGGCTAAATAGTTTGCCCCTAATTTATTTTGGACAGATCTCATCTGTGTCGTTTCCTTCAAGGGGTAAGTTGCAACCTCAGTGAATTCCTTTTGTGACACACCACTACTGTGGATTGTTTGAACTTATGCTATCGACCCTATTCATTTGAGTCATTACCTGGGGGGGGGGGGGCAATATCCTGCATAGTCATACACACGGAAGCATACACTCACACACACACAGACTTGTGCACGCATGTGCACACATTGACACACACACACATATTGACTGTTATGTCATTTATCTAGACTTTTTTTTATTGCTAGCAAAGAAATACGGCTATTACTGTAGACGCGGGGTGCTCAGCCTTGAGGCAGAGAAAACGCACATGCAAGTCTTGAAGAAATGACGTGACTTTCTATAAAATTATTCTACAACCTTGAATGAAAAGGCATAATAATAGTGTTTCTCATCAGCAGGAAGAAAAAGCACAAGGTTTCAATTTATTCTCGGGAACTTATAAAGATGAATGCCGTGAGCTGGCTGGATGAGCAAGAGAAATGTGTAAGGCCACATCCAAGCTGTCCACCTGTGCGCCCGCATCGCAACAGGCGTCAGCCCACTCAACGACACAATAAACTGTAGGAGTCACTTACTGTATGACGGCAACCATGGCGCCATAACGTTGCTTCATCTCATTTCCCCCCTGCATTACGTTGCAAGCCATAGGGGATTTTACAGAGCTAAACTAGCTGAGGCTATTAGCGATCTTGCCCCTGATCCATGGCTCCTGACCCATGGCTCTCTATAGATGTGGGATCGACGTCCACCTATGTCTCTGTAATTTGCTGTGGCCTCCAGCAACCCACCACGATGACATAAGAGGAGAGCAAGGGGGCTAATACGGGGGGAAACGTAAAGTGAAAAAGAGACCCACAGCAGTATAGCTGTAAAAAAAATTAGAGCCACTGTAACATGGCAGTGTGGACAGCAAAACACAAATGTGGCAGCCCAGTTTAAGTCATAAATCAGATTGATATAAATAGTTTCTACTCGGCGTCACTAATTTCAATTAGACAGTAGCTCGCAGGGAAAGTCAGTTTAGCAGTTTAGAGAACCACATTTTCTATTTTTCTTTAAGATCATAAAAATAATGTTATAGATTTGCATTGCAACTTACAGTATGTGCCTACCGATTAATGATTTTGCAGTTATAACTTCATTGGGGGGATGCATGGACTTGTGTCTCAATGCAATTAACAATGCTTTCGCTCCAGGAGCCGAGTGCACCAGCTGGGCGTACAAATGTTGGTCTTAACTCTTGCATCAGTCTCAGCAACGTCTGACCTTGTGATTAAAATGTGCACCGAGTGCACCAAGCTTGACAGGCCACGGCCATAACGGCGCCTGGTCTTAAGATGCGTACCCTTGTGAAAAACACTATTCAAAACGCACTCTAACTCCTATCTTCAAACAAGCTCTACAAGGAAAATGTATTTAATGTAGACTAGGGTAAAGAAATATCATTTGAAACATGCTAAGCAAAACAACATCAACAAAAACCGTCAGCGTGGAAATCGACCACCAATACAATCAATAATGAATAAGGAGGACTGCAGACAGTTGTAGGCCTGTTCAGTATGGGACGAAATGAAAAGGTAAAAATTATGAAAAACTGATGCTTCGTCTTTTAAAAGCCTCACGACAAAAACTCAGTATGCCAATGGTGTTTGCATAAAGCCGTATCAAACATTCGGCTACTGTATACAAGATGGTCTTCGTCGTTAAACAATGAATGCGAACTGCGAACAGTTGAAGAGGTCAGAAAGAAATTGAAAGACCTTTTTAAGAATAAGATTAATATATATAACAGCACCATCAATTACATTTTTGTGTTTGTCCGATTATGAACATTCTTAATGCCCTTATTTATTTTATAATCAATACACGCGGTCAGCATTGTTCTTTTTGCACACATCTTTTGTTTTTATGAAAAGTTTCAACCAGCCTCAGCTTCCCCAATTTCCACACATCAGGTCCTTACCAGAGAGGTGAAGATGTAGGTGTAGTACACCGACAGCATCCCCAGCTCTGACGCCTGCAGAGACCAAACAGGAGAAGTGGTTCAGGTTAAATGGCAAAACGGGAGAGAGGATTACAAGAACACAGGAAATGCATAGGCGTGTGATGAGAATAAAACAGGTAAAGGTTAGAGGGGGCGGGGGAGAGAGGGGGCGGGGGAGAGAGAGAGGTCATTGATGGTGTATAAAGCCCTTTTCCCCTTCGCAAAAGAAGATAGATCACATTACATCACGATGAGAGCGGACACATTCTTATCTGACGACACTCCTCAATGGAGCAATTAATTTCTGAGGTGCATTAGTATTCTGCTACATTCCCAACCTTACAATTTCATTAAATCAAAGTCACACCGATGAGCTGCACTGAAGGGCAGGTGGATTCATGATTACATTTCATTAGTGGATGGTTAAATAAAAGAAAATAAAAAATTAAATGAAAATATATTATTATTATCCCACTCTGTTAAGTTTGGTGCAATGCACATTGCCTTTAACTGGCACTAAATATCGAGTAACCCAGGAGAAAAATTCTAGTTTTATACTTTATTGCCATTACACGTTTATGTTCAACAAAATGTGCTATGCCTGAATACAAATATATCAGGATACAGTATACAGCATAGAGAATATTGCACGTGCAGCAACAGCATTCAGAACAGCAGAATAATCTGAGTGCTGTGGGCAGGGTGCGTTAAAAGCTCTAATTCTAGACTTTATTGTCTTTCAACCAACTGTGCTATGCCGTGTCTGAATAAATATATATACAGGAAACAGAATACAGCATACAGAACATCTTTCTGTTCGCACATGCAGCAACAGCATTCAGAACGGCAGCCTAACCTGAATGCTGTGGGCAGGATTCGTAAATATATGTGCCCTGGGGGTACACACAATGAGAGACCAAGCTAAGGGCCAGAGGCATTTAAGATCAACACATTGGTACCCTTTGGTTCAGGAGGGCTACGCGCATCAGCACATACGAAATAGAACGCTCAACAATGTTGGAGCACTCAACATTTTAATCCGTAAAAGAGTAAAAACTGACATTTCAAAGCATAACAGGGATCTTACTCAGAGTGGACATTGGTGCCCTCTGTCAAATGTTTGATGTTTTAAGAGACCCATTTTCAGAAACCATCTCTCTCCTGTTCTGTTGAATTAGCTAATCCAAATGTATCATTTTAAAAAGGCAAACTTTTTGAATCAGGTGATTAGAAATCCCTTTTGCATTTATGTTCACATCTGTTAATTTCTTCTGAAACGCATCAGTCTATCTTGCTCTGAGAAATGAAGGCCATTGCACATGAGAAACTACCAAGTAAGCACGAGTCAAGTGCCATTCACAGGGTACGGCATGGCAAAATGGGGTGATAGCTCTGCATATTTTTATTTTATTTTTAATTACTCTTAATTTATTGCCAATAAAGAACAAATCTGCTGGAGTCTCTTGGTGTGTCCACTGTCTAATCCCTGATTCAATGTGACACCACAGAGAGAGTTGAGGGCAGGGTGTTTGTCCAGCCCAATCTATCCATTTTGCATGAATTAGTAGAATGCAAAATAGAATCAGACTTTGTAGACAATGCTTGCGATCCAAATCCCACTCAGAGCACCCAGGCACCCCTTATAAAATGCATAAAACACATTTTCGTTGCACAAACATGTTTCCGCACAGAGCTTTAAGACACACCGCCCCGCCACAGGGGCAAACTACGCACCCTTCTTTGGGATTTGGACAGCAGAGCTATTTTTTAATATGTAGCTTTATCTAAGCAGTTCCACATACACACAGTATACAGTATAAGATCACTAAAGCGGGAGTTTTAGCAACACTCCTTCCAGGGTCAAGACATTTACAAACTCTGTATTCAGTGTTCACATGTACACAGGTAAGCCTGACTTCGTGGCTTGGAACTTCAGTGTTGGTTTACATTAGGATTTTTTCTTCGCTTGAAAGCATGCAACTGCGTCTTAAAGTGGCTGGAGATATTTTATGAAACAGGGCAGGATTTAATTTATTTTTTAAAACAAAGCAGGAAAATCCCCATTTAAAAATGTATCCGCGTGCGTGCGGACTATAGGCATTAGACAGCGAGACCTTTCGTCTGACGAGGGAAATGATGTTAAATCTGAACAAACGGAGGCAAAGTCTCCATTTGAAAAGAAAAGGAGCTGAGTCGGCCCTTTTAGACCAGCTGGTCACTCAGTATCTTCAGGAGAATTCCTAGCGCTTGACCGCGTAATCAAATCTGAAAGTGGAAAGAGTGTTGGCACACAGCTCTAATATGTTTGGCAAGGAGACATTCCTCGTGAGAGAGAGGGGCGGGCTGCCAGCGCTCTGCCACGCCGCTACAGGACGTCTCTTCACAGCCAGGCACAACGGAAATAGCACAGAGCGCGGGAGCTCAAAGGAGAAGTGTCTGGGCAATCAGGCGGGAATATCTTCCGCTGTACACTACGTTCTGTGGATAAACTAGGAGCAAAAAGAAGGATGCTGAGATGAAACACTGCAGAAGAGAAGAAACGGGGCCGATGCAAACAGAGAGAAAGATGAAGAGGTCCCCCCGTGACCTCCCGCTGCAATGCGGCCTGGGGTTGCTATGGTGACCAGAGACAGGAGTCTGGACATCAATGAGGCTGGAGGAGTTGAGGCTGGTGAGTAGCAAGAGTTGAAGCGGAGAGACACAGCGTATACGGGAGAGAGGGAGAGAGAGAGGGAGAGAGAGAGAGAGAGAGAGAGAGAGAGAGAGAGGGAGAGAGAGAGACTACTGTACATGTTCACAAAGAATGACAAGACTGACTCCCCTATCCCCCCCCCCCCCATACTCTACATTTACTGCAATCTCCAGTCAAGCAGCTCATCAATCGTCTCCTAGAAATAACGAGGTGTGTCCTAATTACAAACAGGCCATATGGCGCTGCAACCAGACACGTTCTCCCGCCTTGCTCCCACAGCCGTCCCGTAGAGACGTGTCAATGTCCGTGTGCACATGCGACGCAAAGTTCACAAATCTACAATGGGTTATTCTGGTACAAGTGTGGCGGTCTCCAGATAAACACACTAAACTGATCCACGTACTGCAAGGCCATAATTGAAGTAAGCACAGATCGATACAGACCCCTGGCTGGCTTTCTATCGCCTTGTTCATGTTGAGGTACCGCATCTATAGGCTGTGTTCATGTAGTTTTAGACTTTGTTGTCAGCATTATAGTTTGTGATTATTACTGTTGGAATAACAGTATGTATCCATTCAACGCTAGGAAATGCACAGCCATGTGGATAACAGAAGAGAGAGATACAACAAGACGTTTGATCCATGGGAGGCATTAGGAAGACAACATTGTAAAGTACAAAACTGCATTCAACTGCATTTTTACCCAACTGTATACCGGTAGTACTCTCAATGCCAAACTGTGGCATGCAGCTGGATTCAACAGGCAGTACATTTAATTAGTTAAGTGTTGTATTACGCCATTTTTTTGTAACAAACCGCATATTCAACCTATTCTACTCTGGTATTCATAACTTTGGGCCATACGCAGCACACAGGACATTTAATTATGTGCGTTGTGAACATTATTCAGTGTGTTCACACGCTATGTGAGCAATGTGCTTGCGTTTGCTATGGGTTAAAGCAGTCATAACTGAAGACTAATACTGTACAGAACCGTTGAGAAATCACTTTCTCCGCCTACCGTTACTCTAAACGCTTTCTTGCCGCTGGCAATTTTAGTTTCTTGTCTATTTTGGAAACATACACATTTTTGGGAAATGTGGGTCCATGACTATGATAGATAATAAAACACACATTAATATGCTACTTAGACACTTGTCGTCCCCCATACAGTATCAAGGCTTACCCTTTCCAGAATAATATGCGACATGGTAGCATTGGCGTCAACAATAACAGTTGCAGTCTTGTCATCTCGTATTTCCTTCAACACTGGGGTGGGATCCTGGCTGTCGTCAAGCATGCGCACAGACAGCGTCTCCTTGGAGATGAGGAACTGCCTCAGGAGCCTCTCAAGGTTCAATAAGCCTGCCGGCAAAAAACACAAAACACAGCCGCACACGTACACGCACGCACAGATGGAAATGCATCAGTACTCATGTGTCATGAAGACTCAAGATCAAGCCTTAACTTGATACAGGCAAGATGTGAACATCTCAAATAGTCACTGAAAAGTTAGGAGAAGTTTGTGCTTAGAATGTGTTCACTGGATTTGTACTGTGGTATCTGAATAAAGGCACTGAAACCTATTCCATCTAGTGGCAAACAAGGCTAAAGTTAACTTCCTTACACTAGTGTTAAACAATGCTACACTCAACATAAACATAAATGCAATTGATTTTGCTAGCATTTTTCGGGACCTTTCACACATTGGGCACATTTGTGATGCTCTGGATGTGTGTTGTACGACATCGTGCTCTAATTTCTGCCAATAGCGGCTTCACACAGCCCCTGAAGAAGAATGGACCAGCATTTCACATTTCACCTGATCAACTCTGTGTGAATGATGTCTCATTGCATGAGGCACATGGTCGTGACACCAGAACACCAGCCTGGCTTTCTGCTCCGCTCCTTGCTCCCCACACACATGCACAGCTGTAGCTTTATGTGAAATAGACATTTCTGTATGTAATCAATGTCATTTTTCAAAGTGATTTATTGTGATTAGTCCAAGGCCCACATGTGTAATAATCAAGTGAAAGGTGAAGTTCCTACTAACGTGGATTTGTGAATACAATTTGAGATTTTTTTCGTTTTGTCGCAAATGTTTTTTTGAAAGCAGACATTTCCATGGTTTAGTTTAGCAACAAGCTATTTATGCAATGTAAACAAACAACACAGAGAAACCGACTGAATTTGGCAGACATTTTTGTAGGACTCAGGTCAAACACAAAACAAAAGACCAAAAGAGGTTATGAATTATTGCTGTTACAAAACCTACCTCATGACCTACTACCTTGTGAGCTACTCGTTTTTCATTTGATTAGCCACACAAAATTGTGAGAATGTGAACGCAGGATCTTGCCCGGTCTCGAATACGTACAGTAGGTTGGTTGGACTACTACTGACTTTACAGCCAAGAGCATCAATGAAGAACATTGCTCATGTTTAAACTGTAAAATCAATCTAATTTAATGTTGACTTGTTACATCTACCTTTTTCCTAGTTATTCTGGGTCGTAATCCTCCACCTGCCTGACTGAGGAGAAATATATGTAGGCTACATGCGCTCCGCTGTGGAGAGGGAGGACCATTTGAAATGGTTCATTTGAGTGCGGTAGTGGAGCGTGTGAAGCGGACAGTGCTGCTTAAAACTGCAAATGTGAAGCCGCGGCCCACAAGTCATGACTAGGTTAAATAAAGGTCAAATAAAATACAAATAATGTATGCATTTCTGACCAGGGACTGTGGTTTAGCCATGAAATAAATCTGGCACAAATTTGCAAAAGCAGACAACAAAATAAAACAATCAATGTGTTATTTTAACAATTAAGCCAGTCCTCTAGTTATGTGTTTTGCCATGGTTGTTCCGTTTTCTTAGTCCCCGGTGTGATGTTAAATAGTGTTCAACTCTTTTCTCCTCGTCTGTCTAAGTGCCTCATGGCAAGCCTGTTTGTCTACCTGCCTGGAGCGGGCTATCTTTCTCTGTGTACTCATGGAGTATCACTTTTGGCTGGTGCATGCCTGCCTGTAACGTGAACATGCCAGATGAGCTTCGTTTGTAGAAATGCAGGATGACTTTGATGACTTTGATGAGCTTGAAATAGCTTCAAATAAACTTTCATCCCTTCTCTCACTCCTGTCTCCATTCGTTGGTTCCTTGCATGGAATCAAAAGCAATTTCACATTTGGTTCGCTACGGTAGACCCTGTGCGTTACTAGATACAGCTGGCTCCCCACCATGGGTGAACACACACTATATACACACACAGGCACATATACATACAAATAAATATATATATATATTGTACAAATAGTGCTTTAGCAAACTATTATTTATTTGGTGATTAATCAACGGATTATTTTTTCGATTAATGAATTAATCGAACAACTAAATGATTCATAATCTAGATATCCATTCAATGCCATAGGGTGATCCCTCAGAAGCTTTGTCCCCCACATTGGTAACACAGCGTTGTGTGGTCTGCACCACTTTGTTTGTGTTCCTTATTACAAAGCCAGTGCAGTGTAGAAACACTAGATTAGGGGCAGAGAATGGGCAGCTATCAGAACGTGAGCAGATATTTGCTGAACTTCACAAAAAGTGTATTTTCTTACAATCACTGACGACACCTTTAACTGGTGTTAATATTTGAAAATAAAATCTAACAGTCTTTAACATGAAATCTGCAAAAGCTTGTTAAAAAGGAATTACATTATACATTTAGCCTTTAACAAAATAAAGTGAAATAAAAAAAATAAATTAAAAAAAACAAGTGCATTCTTAATTAAATCTAACACACCCACCAAAGCAGATTCTCCCTCTTCCCTCCACATTTCAGTCTCCCTCTCGCACCAGTTTTACAATAAAATGTGTTTCTAACAGAAATAACTAACTTGCAGTCTGAATCAAATGTCAGTAGACTAACAATAGCACACAGCAAAGCACATAGGCCTACTACACAAAC
Source organism: Forbesichthys papilliferus (assembly GCA_025399855.1). NCBI lineage: Eukaryota > Metazoa > Chordata > Actinopteri > Percopsiformes > Amblyopsidae > Forbesichthys > Forbesichthys papilliferus. The sequence goes on from JAODOY010001221.1 coordinate 10,982, forward strand.
TCACGTTAGGCTGTTTTAGGACAGTTCAGTTATACTGTAGAATCAGACCAAAACACAACGTGAGTAATATGGCCTACAAGTTAACATTTGACAACCCTGTCAATTTGCTAGGACCAGAAATTGCTCTCTCTTGGATTAGTAATAGTAATATTATTACTGTTTTGGAAATAGTAATAAGTTACATTACTAGTTACTGAAAAAAGTTAAATCATGACTATTACTCCACATTCCAAATTATTATGTAAATAATATTTTACACAGATTTTCCAAAATAGTTGATGCAAATGACAGTCAGTATAAATTTAAAGTTATCAACCATTAGGGTATGTTGAATTTCATTATAAACCGCCCAATGAAAACTCAAAATGCACTGTTCCACATTATAAGCAGGCCACAGGTTTACACAATATGGGAAAAAAAAGGATCTCTGCTGCGGAAAAGCGTCAAATAGTGCAATGCCTTGGACAATGTAGTAAAACATTAGATATTTCACGAAAACTTAAGTGTGATCATCGTACTCTAAAGAGATTTGTTGCTGATTCAGAGCACAGATGAAGCCATAATGAGGAAGGTTACTGCCAGACAAATTCATCGGATTAAGAGAGCAGCTGCTAAACTGCCATTACAAAGCAGCAAACAGGTCCTGCAAACCTCAATATGTAGGATCCTCCAGAGGCTTGCAGTGGTGCATATACCTACTTGGCCACTCTTCTACTCTCCGTCCACCCATAACCACTGCTCACAAGCAGAAATGGTTGCAGTGGGCCCAGAAATAAAAGAAGACTAATTTTCAAACAGTCTTGTTTGCTGAAGACTGCCGTGCAACCCTGGATGGTCCAAATGAATGGAGTAGCAGATGGCCACCATGTCCCAATAAAGCTGCAACGTCATCAATCCTCCCCTGACCTAAACCCTATTGAGGACCTTTGGAGCATCCTCAAGCTAAAGATAAATGAGGGTGTGATGCATCAAAACAACAGCTCTGGGAGGCTATTTTGACATCCTGCAAAGAAATTCCAGCAGAAACTCTCTATAAACTCACAAGTTCAATGGATGCAAGAATTGTGAAGGTAATATCAAAGAAGGGTCCTATGTTAACATGTAACTTGCCCTGTTAAGATGTGATTAAAATAGCTTTTGAATTCATGCTGCAAGTTCAGCAAATGACCATATTCAGTCCTTTACAACCTATAAAATGTTGTGTTTTTTGTAACCATTTTGCATAATAATGTGGAACAGTGTATTTTGATTCTTTTTAAAAAAAATACTGAATAATAATAGAATAATAATAATAATGATATTCGACTTATACCCTAACGGTTGATGAATTGAAAATTATACTGACTGTCATTTGCATCGACTATTTAGGAAAATCATAATTAGGAAAATCTAATTTGCGTAATAATGTGGAATTCGGTGTAAGTGAGGCTCACATGGGTCCCCACAAAAAGACAGTTAGACACACATGCTTGTGTGTGTGCACGCGCATGTTGTTCTGCAAAAGACAGGAATCTGGAGCTTCATGCAAATTCGCATTCTTCATCATTGGCATGGACTGCATGTCGCTCCATCTTGCTCTCTTTAGGCACACAGGAAAAGCAGCTGCCACTCAAACCGGGCCACCGCTCATTTACCTTTCGCAAACCATCAGCTCCCCAGAGTGCTGGTGTGTGTGTGTGTGTGTCACACACACACACACACACACACACACACAATAGCAATGACATCTTTAAACTTTTCCATTGCATATAGGCACAGAACACCCCTATGTTCCTCTGCAGTCTTCAAGAAGACATTGGAGATTCCACTTCACATTTATTCACAACTTAAAGGAAATAGCACTCAACAAAACATCACAGGCAACTTATAAACAGCTCAGTGCCATTTTTATGTACAGACGCAAAGATTTGACAACAATATTCATATTCGCCCTAATAATGTTGTCCTTGGGCAGAGCGTTAGGTCTAACATTGCATATTTTAGCCTCTTTTAAATGGACTTAAAGTGTAACTGCACCCCAGCTCTGAGCTTGACTCCACCCATTACATATATAT
>JAODOY010001223.1:0-13034 GCA_025399855.1 Forbesichthys papilliferus
TTGCACAGGTGTGCCTTAGGATGGCCACAATAAAAGGCCACTCGAAAATGTGCAGTTCCATCACACAGCACAATGCCTCAGATGTTTTAAAGGAGCAAGCAATTGGCATGCTGACTGCAGGAATGTCCACCAGAGCTGTTGCCCGTGAATTGAATGTTCATTTCTCTACCTTCGCCAAAGGCATTTCAGAGAATTCAGAAGTACATGCAACTGGCCTCACAACCGCAGACCACATGTAACTACACCAGCCCAGAACCTCCACATCCAGCATCTTTACTTGCAAGATCGTCTGAGACCAGCCACCCAAAAGAATTCATGCACAAACTGTCAGAATCCGTCTCAGGGAAGCTAATCTGCATGCTCGTCGTCCTCATCGGGGTCTCGACCTGACTGCAGTTCATGGTCGTAACCGATTTGAGTGGGCAAATGCTCACATTCGATGGAGTCTGGCACTTTGGAGAGGTGTTCTCTTCACAGATGAATCCCGGTTTTCACTGTACAGGGCAAATGGCATCGTGTGGGTGAGCGGTTGGCTGTTGTCAACGATGTGGATCTGGTGGCCCGTGGTGTTGGTGGGGTTAAGGACAACGAACACAGGTGCATTTTATTGATGGCATTTTGCATGTACAGAGATCCGAGATCCTGAGGCCCATTGTTGTGCCATTCATCCACGACCATCACCTCATGTTGCAGCATGATACTGCACGGCCCCATGTTGCAAGGATCTGTACACAATTCCTGGAAGCTGAAAACATCCCAGTTCTTGCATGGCCAGCATACTCACTGGACATGTCAGCCATTGAGCATGTTTGGGATGGTCTGGATCGGCATATACAACAGCTTCTTCCAGTCCTGCCAATATCCATAAACTTCACACAACCATTAAAAGAGGAGTGGAGAGGCAAATGTTGCTAACACCAGATACTGACTGGTTTTTCTGACTGAATTTTGTTCTTTGTGTGTGTGTATGTATGTATGTATATATATATATATATAATGTGAGGGGTTAAAGAATAAAACCTAATATATTATATATGTAAGTGGCATAAAGTAGAAGTGCAAATCATAAATAGCAAATTGTATTAATGTGCAGAGCAAGGTAAAATTAGTTAGTGACATTCAAGAGACAGAGAAAAAGAATTCTTTGTGTTTGTGTCTGAATGAATAATGGTTTGCATGTCTTACTAAGGGATTTGGTAATCACGTTTCCCTGTAATTAGTTAGGCTTTTGATTGAAATCACAGACTGCCACATGGTGGCAAAGCTAAGGAGAATGCTTCACATCAACCTGACATGTCTATACTTCCAATAACAAGGCTTTCAACTTAACAAACAGCCACCAGTATACAGATACAACTCAATATGATCTGATCAGTAAACCTTTGTTTCCTCAGAGGAAATTATAAAACAGAGGACACACATTCATTAAAAGGAAATCACCAACGGTGACCAGTCTGTAGAATAAAATTCAACTAATTCAGTCCTCATCATGAACATAGCTATATGAATAAAGCGTGTGCATAATAAAAGCTCAAACCACCACTAAAATGTATTATTGTATAACCAACTGTCAACTGACTGACTATATATTTTCCATTTAAAAGAAAACTAAAAGAAATGATAAATGTATTGTAGTGGCGTTTAACTCACTAATTAACTAAGCCACTTTGAGTGATGAGGTAAGATTAATTCGACGCATAGGAGGTTCCATTTTCCCAAAAAGTTCTCAGACGATTGTTTTAAATGCAAAAAAAGTGTGATTTATTCAGCACGTGAAAACACATACAAAAAATCCATGATCCTATGGTCGAAAAACTGTATGCCTTCTTACCTCTACCACCACCCCCTGATCCTGACACTCACGTTAAAACCTACCCCAGGTGATCGTAATCAAGGTTGTCACGTGACAGCAAGTAGGCTAGTTATTTACTATAACAACAAAGTGAAAACAAAATTACTGAAACAATATTACCAATTATAAATGGATCCAACATACCAGCCCCTAACTGTTAAAGGTCACATTTATGTGCACATATTATGCTATGCTAAGTTATTAATTAGAATATAGTATACAATCACCATGGCTATTCAAACAGATACAGTCTCTCAGACACACACACACGTGCCCATGAAATAAAAATGATTTCATAAGCACTTTGAAGTAAATCTCTGCAGCTGCCAATTTGTGATTACAAGCACACATACATATTATGGCATTTAATATTTAGAAAAATGCTCTTTATAAATTTAAAATGACCACTATACAAATGGCATTGGGAGACAAGAGAGGAATTTGGATAGCGACTGAACAAAATAAAAATGTGGTCGCTATGATGGGATTAAAAGGGGCAGATGAAAATGATGAATTTAAAATGCAGAGAAAGAATAGATTTGGGAATTTGCCAGGTTGTTGTGTATATCTGATCAAACTAGCAACCCACTAGGAAGATAAAGACAGGCTGTGTGCGTGTGTGTAGAGATGCTTTTTGGATCTATAATTCATGTTATTTAACTGAACTAGTCATATTTTACATTGGCCATGCGTCATTTCTTCCAGTTCCCGAGGACTATACTCCGGTGTACACTGTGACGGCTGCATCTTTATAAATGACATTTACTTAACTCTGCACTTTTCTCCTTTCCAAATGAACTGATGTACTGATGTACCCAGCAGCACTAAAATCACCCAGTCGATTGTGAAATAATAAAACATAATTCACCGCAGGACAAAAGGTCCATCAGGGCCTCTAGACAGCATAAATGGATGAAAGGTTAAAATATGTTTGCATGCACCCGACCTCCAATGTAGCATGTATTAGCATCTTAATTCATCCAGATAGTGAACAGTTGCCTAATTGTCTTTTGCACAGTTCTACAGACACACAGCAGTATACTCCACAATAAGGTAAGATCTAGGGTTTGTTGCTGGTTTTCATCTGAAACATGGGATAGATAGTCTACAGTGTAATATCTGCTGTTAAAATGTAAACAAAAAGGTACTTACACAAACACACACACATACTGTACATACTGTGTACTGCCCATATTGTGGGTATGTACTACTGCATGTATGCGCTGTTTACAAATAGACAATATATTATAGCTACACAGGTACATTCCAAATAGGATGAACAGGACTGATTCAGGTATAGTTTAATACACATTACCTTGCTTTATGTTTATAGGCATGGAAGTGACAAGCCAAGCAAGTACATTGACCCTGAATTTCTCACCGTCAGCTTCACGGGACGTGATTATACAGTAGGTCAAACTTTATCCCAGAAATGTTAAGCCAGGCAGGACCCTCAGGAAACTTTGTCAGACTTCCTGTGCACAGGAACTCTCTGTAGGAACAACAGGGGGCAATTCCTGTCGATCCCATACACATTTGAACTGTACAGTTGTGTCACCTCAGCATACCGTCTTATATATTGTTTCCCCCAACATAAAATGCATAGCCCGGTCGCCTGAGAATCCAATAAGCCTCTGTGATGGAAGAGTGGTCTATATTCTCGGTCGGTTTGTGTGTGTGCGGCTGTCCGTGCACATACAGTATGTATCTGTGTGGCAAGAGAAAAGGAGAAACATATGTAGTACAGAAGAAGTAGGGGAGAAAGTGCCAAAGAGATAGATATACTGAGAGAGAAAGAGACTCTTGGGTTTCAAAAAGAGGACAGACATTTTTCCTGTGCTGTCTTCTTGAGAAAACATTTTGTTTGCAACAAATGCTATGCGGACAAGACATCTGAGGAGTGAGAGAATGGCAGTATAGAAACAGACAAAAAAAACAATACATTGAAGACAAACAATGGCTGAAGACCACTGCCATGCACTCAAACATACAGCATACATATGGCACCGTATTGCTATTACAGTATGTAGATGCAAACATAACAAGCCTAGTTCAGTCCGACCGGGCAGCATGATGTCAAGTTGTAGTTTGGGGAAAACAAAGCGTACAAATGACTGGTAGCTATCATTCATAAAAGTTGCTGTGTTATGCCTTGGGAGTTTAAACTAAACAACCCACACAGGCTGTTCTTGCTATTGATTAGGAAAGGGGAGAGCCCATTGTTTTTAATATAAACTGTAAAACACGGCCAAAAACCACAACCCGCTACCCGTGATTATTACAACCGAAAACAAAAAAGGAAGATGGCCAAACTTAAAATGGAATGGTTGGGATTGCGTAACGATCCGGAACGTCACATTTCAGGGCGAGCAGAGTGGACGTCCGGCGAGTCGCATCCTCGCTATAGGGCCCACGCTCAAAAGCGAACAGTAAATCTGACTCACCTCCGGGCTGTTTATGAGGATGATAACAGTATGGAAAAAATGTCAGGGACTCAGTAAATGACAAAAAGGCTGTTGACCACCAAAATCTATTCATATTACTCACACAGCTTGTAGTTCATCTTTATTCTTAGGCACAGAACACTAACACACTGGGTCAAAGAAATGCAGTTTCTATGGGTTGTAGCCTGTAAATCCATAAACCTGAAAATGCAGCCTCCTGTATTGCAGCTATTCAACCAATCAGCTAGCTAAAATGTTACGGTCTTCTTCTCTGGAGTGTCATGCTATTGGTGCGTTACCGCCACCTACTGTGTAGAATGGTGCACATGCACTATTTAACAAGGTCGGTCAGTCAGTCAGGCAGTCAGGAGTGTCACGCTATTGGTGCGTTAACACCACCTACTGTGTAGAATGGCACGCATTTGCCACGCATGCGGTTTTTAACAAGGTCGGTCGGTTAGTCAGTCAGGCAGTCAGTCAGGGACTCAGTAAGCGACATCCGCTCGTTGGCCGGCACCGCTACACACATATCTTTGCATACATGACCTTTAGGCTGGGAGACCTCATACACTTCTCGGCCATCCCGTTGCCTAGTTTTGTTGCTCCAAATAAATATTTAAGTTAGGAATAGGCCTGAAGCTTTTCATATTGTGCTCCATATGCTTTAATTTTGCTTTGCTATGATATGAGGTTGTTTCATTTTTGGCCCAGGCAGCATGGAGTCACATTTAAAAGATATGTATTTTATTCTATAAATTAAAAAACAAGTTTTACTACTGTAAGTTATGGTATACTGGACTATATATCTTACCACTGAATTACTGAATTTCCCCAAAAACAACAAAATATAGCATGATTTGACACTGATGTAACGTTAATAGTGTTATAGAAGGTTTTAGTAACACTCAACTATATCAAGGTGAAGGTGGAATTTTAATGAGTAGCTTACTTTCTGAGATAGAAAAATATGATACTTCAAAAATTTCCCTCTCTCTCACACACACACAGTGTCTACAGTATATGTAGTAGTTGCTTGATTTCTGTTTATTTTACAGGCCTGTGTCCAATATGGCCAGAGCACAAATGATTAGACTGAAATTGGAATATTACTAAATCTCAATATTCAATTATATCAATTAATTGTAGTCTCACAGAGAACTTGTGGACCAACAACACTTTTCTAGCCAATGACACTAAGTCTTCATTTAAAGTGTTTAGTTGTATCCTATTACTTTTAATTTTTAGACTAACCCCAAGCTCTTTAAGATTGGGGAACTATGACAGTTATACAAATTTTGCAGTGCTATGATGATTACATGCGCCTCCCGTCCTGCAATACACCCATGGGTGATGGATAGGGTGTCAGTTACTCAGATATGCTCGGGAGGGAATTCTGGATACAAAAACAGCTCAGGAATCAATAAAAAGTGCCTGAGTCTTCTTATGGTGGTCATGGCCCCATGCTGCTTATAAGGAAAATGTACTGTAAGGCAAATGGACTAAGCTTCATACTGTTATTTTAGACACACTGTAACAGCCTTGCAGGAGTGCTTATTGAATTTGACACCTATATAGGCCAATCCATATGCATACAGTATATGTAGCATATTGTAATTGTCATAATGTATGACATTGCTATGGGCCTACTGTAATTGTTGTTCTCCTTAACTGTACCGTAAATGCTACAATAGTAACCATCTACACATGACAGTTACCCGGGACAAAAAATAAATAAAAAATAAGACATTAAAGCCTATTTAAAGTTTTTTGGCGGAAATATACAGTGACTTTGTGTAGGCGATTGTAACTGCAAACCCATTTTCTCTTTATGTTTCCTATTTCTCACAAGTTGAAAAAAATATGATATGATATGTTGCTTACCTATTCTGAGAACTTGTTGTGAGCTCAGGCAAAGCTGTGCAGTGAAGAACAGATAGGTGAAAAGTCGCTGTCTCCTGTCCATACTTCTAAAATCCAACTCACCATCAGTCGTTAGAGTGCGTGGTTCAATGTGACCGAAAGAAATCGCAATCTACGCACCGTAACACAGTAACAACCTGTCGTAACATTCCTATTTTGTAATGTAACGGTTGGCATTCGCTGGAAACGTTACGCAGTAGTTTCCATAATGCTACACCCAGTGTGTCTTAAAATCTGCGAAAACCATCGACGGGACTTATTAGCACAATGTGCTGTATGATAATTTGAACTCAAGATAAAAATAATAACTGGGTCGCAAAATGTCCAAACGCGTCCACTTATGTTGATCACAGGACATAGCGCGCACAGGAGCACTGCATGTCGCCCAGTAAACTGGGAGATTTAAAGATGGATTGTCAGCGCTCTCTGCACCGGTCCTGAGGAGCACAATATTCAGGTTATGCACAGATGCCACAGCCAGTTAATCCGTGTGCAGCGGTCAACTCGGCAGTCGGCAGATATTTGTCCATGTGGTGTAACATCTCGGGCTTCTTTCAGTTTTCAGTTCCAATGACATTTTAACCTGTTATTCATTGATGCGATCTAACTTAAATATATGCGGCCTATAACCTAAATACTTAATGGATGTTTGTAGTATCGTAAAGCACAGCTTCGTCTAAAGTTGACCTGTAGAAAATGTAATTTTTATATGTAATAGGAATAGAAATTCAAAATCTGAATGCTGCTAATATCGGGACACGTTATGAACATAGAAGCCTGTTTTAATATGCTTTAATAGCCTATAAAAACTTGTCTGCAATCATGATTGTAATTTTGCTTTGTTTCAGATAATGAAAAGCCTTTTCAACTGTGAAAATGGTAAATGATAAAAAGAATCCACTTTCAAATGTACTACCTAAATTATCTTTCAGGCTATAACTTCTGTCTCGGTTCTTCAAGCGTGAGATTGATTTGGAAACTACGGTAGGCCTATACTCTAGTGCCACCTGCTGGAGAACAATGTACACGTCTGATTGGAAATTTATATTTTAATCTTAGAAGACCTCTTTACATGTGCCATTTACAAGGTTGTAACTTTATTATTCAGCTATCTAAAAAGACAAAAGGTAGGCATACGTGATAAAACAAATAAATTTAGAAAATGTATTTTCCATAGTAACATGAAAATAACAATACTCCACAGTTTAAATATGACACAGTTTCAAAGTACAAAGGGAAAAGTCAAAGAGGATTTTCGCAGGCTTACCGCTATAGACATCTGATTGTACCTCACAATCTCAATTACAGGTCTTTACCAGGTTCAAATAAGGTCCTCGCCACCTGGTATTCATAAATCATCAGAAAAGACAACTGCATATCCCCCAGTCAGACCCTGTCCCGTGACCAGAGCAGATTTTCACTCAGTCACGTTTTACTGTACGTAAGTGCAGCTTTCATTTTACACATCCAATAAATAAGGTGCACATGATAAACCATGTTCAGCTGAGATAATGTTACAGTGTTGTTAATAGGGGATAGAGGGGAACAGCACTAGAGCGAGTTCAAACATTTAACATTGGGATGGCTGTCGGGGACATCAATTTCAGGCCGTGGGAAAGAGTGGAAAAGCTCAGAGTCAATCTTCACTGGTTGGAACAGTTTGTTAACAAGTGTCTGTCGAATGTCTCAGTTCAAAGTAGAAAACAATAGAATATTCAAGTAAAACAGGACTGCCCACAATAGGAATTATATAGGAATTTGATCCAGATAGGCAGTTTCTACAATTCTCTCTACAGTAGGCAGATTACAGTAGTATAAATGACGGATTAATAAAAAAATATGGCCAAGTTTAAAATAGACAAAAATGTCAAGTCAAAAATAATCTAGTACTTTGACTAGCATTTAAAAGCGCCTCACACCAAACCCACGTTCATGCACCCCGAAATTGAAAAAGGAGGGGTTTTAATACTGAGCAGGTGAAGGTGGTGTGAACAAAAAAAAAGTATTAGTAACAATATAAAAAGGAAAGCAATTCCATCTAATGGGCAAAATATTACTATATAGCTATGCTGAGAGACAGTGATATTAAAAACCAGATTTTCTGAAATATACAAGTTATTGGCACTATACTATACTCCAGACTATGTGCAGCCGATGTTAAGTTAATAAACAACAAATGCACAATAAAGCTAATTGGTGTTCACAATATTTTACACAACAGCCCTAAGCCAAAAGCCCCTGAAGATAACTCCAGTTACATACAGTACAGTACAGCCCTTAAATGTTAAAATACAAACACAGTTTCTAAGTTAGATAAAAATAAACACTCACATTCCTGTGTTCAAAAATAAACATATTTTGGCTAGGAGGTTGAAGTTCGGTGATGATACCTATCCAGTAATGCGTGACGTGTTGTGTGTGTGGTAGAACAGCTGCCACAAGTCTCCGTTTATGCATCACTGTACAGTACATGCAATGGCGGCCTCTAAAGCTTCAGTGGTCCCGACACAAACCTAGAAGACAAGATGAGTTTCTCGGGTTCCTAAGGATTGTCAGGACATTTCCGGTAACAGAGTGTGGAAGGGATGGTTTACGAGGACGTATACTGAATGGGAGTCTATATCCCTTCCATAAATGTCCTCTCCTCGATAAACCACTTCAAGAAAGCGTATATGATACCAATGTGTTCCCCTGAGAACAACAATGGAGTGTGAGAACTCATTTTATGATACTCAAACCATTCTTTTCCCCTTGCGGTGTGTCGCTTGCCACATCCTTACATCAGAAGACGTCACTGTTGCGCCCGCTGCCGTAATCCTCGCGTCGCACCCAGATGACATCACGGCCCTGGTCAACGGCACACTGCGTCAAGGGAGGGGCCGGGCGGCGCGACAGGGAGAGTGCGGGGGACGGCGGGCGGTCTCGTCGCGTTACACTGTGGACGCAATCTGGATCCCACCCCTCCCCCTTATTCTCCTCTCCTCCACTGTCCTCTCTCCTCATTGGTCCGTCCTGAAGGTCCACGGTGGCCATCTTGTCGTCCAGGACCCTCAGGTCCGCTGCAGACGCCCGGACGGAATCGCAGTACTCGTCGTCGTCGCTCAGAATGTCCGTCTCCTTCACCCGGCATTCTCCCTCACCGCGGCCGTCGTAGCAACCCAGGTCAAACTGCTCCTCCACCCAGCGGTCCGTGTCCTCTTCCTGAGGTTTCAGCGGCTGCAGCAGGGCATGCTGGGATATCGGCGAGTAAGAAGGGCTGGAGGGGCGGTTGCCGTGATCCAAGCCGTTGCAGTTGTTGCTGTGGAAAATGACGTCCGTGTCAATGGTGAAGCGGTTCCTGACCAGCTTACGGCGGCCCAGATTCCGACACGGAGCAGAAGCTACAGAGGAGAGAGAGGGGGGCATAACCGCCAATCAAACAGACCATCGTGACAGACATGCTGTTTTGTAAATCACAGGTACATGCAAAAAAATGGGCATTTACACTCATATTGGTTCCAGTGTTATTCGTTTTGCTAACCTGACGCGCATAAATGGTTTGGTGCACACAACCATTTGGGAAGCCGTCCGTTAAAACTGTTTTTGGAAAAGGTAGGCACTTTCAAAACAATACTTGGCAGCTGGCTGGATGACTGATTGTTTATGATTGTCTGACGGTTAACATCGCAACTTAACTACGCTCGTAGCTGTCAGTGTGACGCCGATTGGTCCGAGCCACCGTTGATCGGACTCAAGCACAACGGTTTCAAGCTGTGCAAACTTATACTTGTGGCAAAGTCTAAACGAATCTCAGGCGATCGGGATGGTCTCACGAGGCTGCTGTTTTGCACCAATGTAAGGTTATGTTCTACTGTATACAGCCAGTACCCCACGTCCCCCCATATCACGTTAACAACAGCACTATGATTCACAGGGTCTTCTCAGAATCAAGATGCTAGCACCGCCATCTTCCTCACCGGCTCTGTTCATGGTGGGCCGTGCGGCACGCGCCCCTTTGAGGGCACACAGCCTCTTGCCCCCAAAGGGAACGTACTGCTGGTTAGGAGGCACCGAGTCTGTCTTCAGCAGCTGCCGCCTCTGCTTCTCCCTCAGGATGGAGTGAACCGCTTTTAGGAAGTCCTTACTCTCTGGAGAGCTGCGATCACACACACACACACACACAGGTCAGCATGTTAGCATAGTGTGGCTACAGTACTGTACCCGCTCTGTATATGCATATATTAAGGACAAGGAGATGGGTGTGACATTAAAGTGTTTTAAGTGGTCAATTTGAAACCTACATGTAGAAACTGTAGACATGCGGGCAACAGCACCAATGGCATATACTGTACGAATGCCACTGTACTGATGGAGGAATGGTGTTACCTGCAGCACAGCTGGAAGATTCTTTCTGGCCTCCCTTCAGATTCTGACCTGGTGTGAACTATCTCACACACGGCTGTACCCTCACAGTCTGGGATGTAGGAGGAAAGGATGGGTCATTTATTTAGAACACCACCATGAGTCATTTTGGTAATCATTTCCATTACTCCTTATCAATGAACCGTTAGGCAAGATAAATGGATGCTTTTGAGCAAAATTGCTTAAAGTGTTAATTTAAGTTTTGCATGGACAGAATGTAATAAGATAAATTGCGCACTGAGCTAATACGTGATTTAGGTTTGTTTACAAAGATGATGCAGAACGGCTTTTGGGAGGCTATCGAGCATTGTATTGATCCATGGGAGACTGCCAGGGCACAGTAACTAGGACCAACCTCAGTTGAATTATATTTTATTCATTTAAATATTGCATCAATTACTCACCCTTAAATAGACAGAATTACATTACTGTTAAAAACTTTTTCTGGAAATGTAAACTGACAATATACTTAATGTTAATCCAACATATTGTTTAACTGCTCTGTAACATGATTTGAAGAATACCTGGTCATTTATAATTTCATATTTTTTTCCACTCCAGAAATTAAGGCCTGAATTTTGTGGTGAACAATCGTTCCTAATTTTCATTACAACTGGGTCCCAAGCTTTATCATCTAACTTTTTTAAATAAAATCCTGTAATGTAAAATACATACTTGCAAGAGTGCGAACTTGGAGGGAGTCCGTTGAGATCATGTGACGGAAACGGAAAGGATCTCTGTCATCACTTACAGAAGCGCGATGAGAGGCACCCTGGAATGCAGGGGATCAATGTCAATAAGCTAAATGCTGCAGTACATAAATTTCACAGCAGAGGGCAGAAGAGTGCACCACTAAAGCTGCTAAGAACATGTAATGTGTACAGCATGCCTTTCAGTAAGTTGCATTGTATTAAAATATTAACTATCAATTGCAGCATCTACTGCACTTCAGTGGGATGAAAAGTCTATCGATTCTGAAAACTGCATTGTATCCCCATTTGTAGAATAATTGTCTGAATGTTCCCTTGATGGCACAAAATTAACTCTGCAAAATAAAATTAAAAGCCACTGAACTTTAAGAACTAGAGAGAACACCAATGAAACTCCAGCAAAATCAATACAATAATTAATGCTGAAGAAAAATACACTTACAATTTTTTTCCTGTGTTTGGAGCAGTCTTTGTACACAAAGACAACTGCTGTTTTAAACACTGTAAGAGCAAGAGTAAAAAAAAGGCAGGTCATAATTCATTTCTTCTTACTGCAGTAGGATAGGGCTTTCATTTATTTTACTCCAAAATCTGTTAATCGAGTCACATTTTCTTGAATCATCTCCATGTGTTTTTACATTAAAAAAGGGAATTTGAGGTAAAAACTATTTTTACTAAAACTATTCCACAATGATACAAGAGTTTTAAAAACACAAATGGAAAAATGTAATGGCATCTGTAGACACAAAACCGTACAGAAAAACATGATTTAGCCGTTAATATGAAGCCCTACCAAAAGCAGCTAGCTCAGGGTCCTTTTTGCTCTTCACCAAGGACAGTGGAGGGTTGATCCACGCCACCGTAGCGTGAAGCAACAGATCCCCCATGGAGAGGTCAGCCACCTGTAAGAAGACAATCATTGTACAGTGAGCCTAGTGTTCATTGTCTTTGCTATCTTGCGTGTATGTGCTCATATGATCAATACCTGTCTGTGCCAAGTAATTGCCTGCTTACCTCTTTCTTATCTGCCGTCTGCTCGTTGATAAGCTGGTCAAACACGGCTCCGTATTCCTCATGGAGCTTCTGCATTTCATTGATGTGACTGGCAACCTTGTTCATGGCTTTCATCGCAACTGAGGGACAACGAGGAAGAATGGTTTCAACTGAAAGAGCCATGCGTCTAGTGGAGGTACAGGCCGCGATTGTGCTATAGCACCCCCGGCTGTTTACATTTTGTGGATCGTGTATGTATCATATCTCACCATCCAGGTGGTAGTGCTCCTCGCTGTCAGGGTCTGTGAGGGAGTACAGCTCCTTCAGGAGCAGGGGGTACTTGAGGACCCTCTGGATGGGCTTGATAAGGTAGGACTCCAGCGTGGACGAATGCTGCTGTCGAGGGTTCCTCTCTGCCAAGAATGCCTTGAAGTCTGGGTCTGTCTTGGCTGGAAGAGCAGGGATAGCAAGACGTGAGCGAAATCAGGTCAATATGTCACCCAAACACCCCCATACTATCGCAACACACACTAAAAGTAGGTTAATGTAGGTTAAAGTAGGTTAATGTGAAAGAAACGTATTTTGTGATTTAAAGGGTGACTTGGCATAAGCCAAATTTACAAAGCTATCACAAAATGTCAGCTAGTGGTCGCTTGCTTTACAAAGCTCTTAGTATTTATTTATAGAGAAGCAATCACAGCAGCCACAATATAT
>JAODOY010001224.1:0-13033 GCA_025399855.1 Forbesichthys papilliferus
AAAGAATGTGTGAGTTTTCATAGAAAACATGAAATTGTCTGGGTGACCCCAAACTTTTGAACGGTAGTGTATATATAAATAAAATAAATATAACACGTGGACAGCTTTCATTGGATTTAATTTAATGTTGCAGCCTACATGTTACCGTACAGACTGTAGCCTATACTCTCATCGATCCGAAGCCGGCAAGACTGTAAACGGTTGGACATTGAGTGTGGATACCTGGACTAATCAGAAACACTAATCTTTTTTCTATATGTGCTTATTGGAATGTAACCTACAAAAAGTATGGATAGCTTTTTGTGTGTTTTGTACTTACAGAGTAGTAAGTAGCCTACTGGTAAATAGCCTAAAATTTCCCTGTAGATCGAGAGCTGTGCCTTCCGGCTCAGCTCTCTTTTCGTCACAACGGTGCGGTAAAGTTCTTGCAATACCTCTCCTGCTGCTCCGATTCGGTCATTGACCTTCAGCCTAGGATGCTCTGGTACCACGTACACTTATGAGCATCCTTATGTTCGAACATGGTGTTTGTTATACACTCCCTGGGCAACTCTAGAGTATAATAAAGTTCATCCCCTATCCAGGAGATATGAGTTAATACGCAAACCTATATCATTTTCTTAAATCAAATGTAATTCAGTTATTATCATTTGGCAAAATTATAAGACCTATCAAAACCTAAATAAAACAGTTGCATTCCTTGTCCACCGCGATAGTTAAGAATCAGGCCATTTGTGAATATGAATATGAATTGTCATATTTTTAAAAAGAACATCAGGGTAAGGTAAATAGCTTGCATTAGAAAAGCAATTATTGTGTTCCCCAGATATTATGTGTTCTAAAGATCAAACTGGCTATTCATGCGTTCTCAGGTAACTGGCAATAGCCTGATAACAATAAAAATGCTTGATGAGGAGTTGAGGGTAGGAACAAAAATTGCCCGGTAGATCGAGAGCTTTGCCTTCCTCAGCTCTCTTTTCGTCACAACGGTGCGGTAAAGTAATTGCAATACTGCTCCCGCTGCTCGGATTCTCCTGCCAATCTCCCGCTCCAATGTCCCCTCACTTGCGAACAAGACCCCAAGGTACTTGAACTCCTGCACTTGGAGTTGGTACTTCCACCCATGCTTTTAAAATGTGTGTTTTAACGCTGTAGCTTACATAACCTGTATATACTATCCCTGTATATTTTGTCTGACAGAAATACTTTAGCTACAGCAAACATATTGTACTTATCTCAATCGTAAATGGCTGTAGTGGTCAGTAAATAAAACTACAATAAAACTACTGCATTGCCTGGTGCAAAGGTGTTGTTATAAGCCATTGTTTACCACGTCTGAACATCATCTGAATTCCATTCTATGCGATGAGAAGAAAAACATAATGGATGACGACAGGTTCAATCTTATCCTTTTTACAAGGACAATTCCAGAAATTACCAGATGTGTAGTTGATTTTGCAGTAGTTTTGTGAGTGAAAATTAGTAAACTATAGGCTAATTATCCTCCTTAAAAAAGTAAGTACATTTCGGAGAGGCAAAGTAGTTTTGATGATTTCGTCAATACATCTGACTCACTGCGCTCTGCTTCTGAAATGCTTCTGGTAGAAGTCTTGAGAGGAACAAACCCACATCGGAGTAACAATGCGCCACACATGTGCCTGGTAGACTGCATTATTACGGTACATGCACTGGCGCTCTATTTTATTTTTAAAGATAATAATGATTTAAAATAATGTAATAAGTGACACATGTCTGCTTATAGGCTACTGCAGGTATTTGTCATTATTGACATTTACATTTTAATCGGGCAAATCCTCCAAAAATTCAAAAATGAACTTGTCCTTAAACGTGCACTTTCAACAGAATGAGTAGGACACATCTATTGGGAAAACAGGGGCAGGCAGATAATCTGACAATTTACTAAACTGAAATATTGGTTCATTTAAATGAATGAACTGTGTTCGTTTCAAATGTCTTTCTGTCGGCTAAAAAGGGTTTCTCATGAAGAATGTGTTTTTCGATTTCAAAATAAAAGCTCTGGAATTGTATGAACATATCTAGAAAATAATCTAGTCTTTAGGTAGGATAACATGTAGTAGGTTACTCAACATATATTTATATAAATAAATACAATTATAAATATTTGTAAAATATTCAACTTTAACTTTACAGTGTAAATATAACTATTTACAATAGCCAATTTATATGATAGGCCTAGACAACGGCACCAGCCAAGCCTTGAATATAGGCTACATGGAAATACTACCTTCTCTGACAAACATTGCTGAAATCTCAATTTCATATTGTGATTGTAAGAAAGTGACTATTCCTCTTCCAGCTCGTCTTTACAAATGTATTCAAGGAACTCTGAAAGTAGCTTTGTTTCAGACAAGTACACTACATGAAAATGTTTAATTTTACAGTGTATTCTGCGACTATACACTGTACAAAAATCCAGGATGCATTTAATTATGGATTATGTTCAAATAAAATAATTATTTGGTTTTGTTCTAAGACTGATGAATCACAAGTGTTGGAGGTGGGACAATAAAAACTGTCTTCGGGCCAGTACATTTCAAACCAACTGGCCCCACTGAGCCAGTTGCAGACATTTATTTGCATTGAGCCCTGTAGTAACTTTTTCACTTTACCTGTTCTATTGAGTGTGGGTTATTTGTGTTGTTGGTTCATTTGTCAATCGTCTTTTACAGCGTAACAACAGTAACAAATCTATTCTCTGTGCACATTTGTTGTTCTGCTTGTGGTTCCGTGTTTTGGTTAATTATTGTTCGTCTGCGCTTGTAGACTAGTGCTAGGCTATTCTTGTACACACATGTACCAATGTTTAATCTAGGATACTTTTTAAGTAGTGGTGGGGCTAGATTTTTTTTAGACCTGGATGGTGCGTGTTTTGGCAGTAGGAGTTAATATAAATCGGTAATTTAAAAATATGAAAAAAATTACATTGCATAACAAACTTTAGACATTTGTCTGCCTCTCACACTGCATATTAGCAGTTATCGGCTATTAGTGGGCATTGTTCTTCACAGAAGAATCCTTACAATATTTTAAATATACAGAAAAATATGGTGTAATATTGAATACTCACTCACCATGATTGGCGTTGTACAGCCATGGTTTAATCTTTGGTTTCCCAACCCATGTAGGGTCCCCAACATGATAATCTGTGTTTACGGTTTCCTTTCCTCTCCTTAACTCCTCTATCCTTTCTCTCTTTCTGCCATCTCTCCTGCCTCACTCACCTCCACTATTCCTGTCTGTATACTTGTCTAATATTTTTTAATAAGTAATGTTAGATAATTATCTTATATTACGTAATGTTAAGGAACATTAAATACCATGGACACACTGTGCATGAATACAGCCATGCGCAATGCAGGTACTGCTGAATATTAGCCTACCGTCAAGTCAAGTAAAGTATATTTATTTATATAGCACATTTAAAAACAACCAATGGTGACCAAAGTGCTGTACAAAGCAAGGAAAGAAAATGCAATAAAATACAACTGTAGTGATCCAGCTGCTAACCACGCCACCATGGGGGATTCATGTTCTGAATTATTAGGGTTTGGATAATGTGACTTTATGATTATGTGCTCCACCACACCTTCTCACCAGTGGGCCATGGGGCCCCCAGATCGTAAAAGAGCTTTTGCACACCCAACACGTTCCTGACTTTGGCCTGCACTAAGAAAATAGAAGAAGGAATTTATGACGCTAGCATGTGTCCTTATTCTGCCTAGCGCATAAACCAACCGCCACGTCAAGAACTTGTTTGGAATACGTTTCCAGTCTAGCTCTTCCCCAGTAATGATGTTTAAAACACCCTTCCACAAACAAACCCCCAGTTCCACTGACAGACTGAGGTGCCCAAAGCCTGAGTAAAGCCAGACCTGAGGTGTTTTCTTAGGCCCCAGAGAATTCCTAGATGCAGAAAACAGTGATCAATCAAAGACGCCCTTTCCACAAACCTTTGGACTGTTGCATTTGCACCCAAAATAATTAGTAATGTTTAATTTGAAAGTGCCTTACAATTATCCATAATGTGGTATTAATAGATTGTAACATCCCAGGACTACACGTTTAAGTGTCTGATATTTTCTGCTTCTTGAACTGTTAAAAGATTAAATGTTTATATTTGAAGGATTGATATGTAAGCTATTGGTATCAATGAATTGCCTATTCCATTAGCTGTAAGAATATGTGGTTTGTATTCTGAACGTATGTACCTCCAGGAAAGTAGAGGAATGAACTCTTATTGCTGTATCTCCTCTATAAAAGATTTACGAGCGACAGCCCCTCCCTTCTCTCTCTCTCTCTCTCTCACACCAAACCTATTTTTAATGTCTAAGTTCTAACATTAGGTTGGTTCTTTTCATTTTATAAGTATCTTTGATATGCATATATACATAGTGTGAAACTTTTAATACTTGGAGATAAGAAACTCTTCTTTAAATATATATTCCTGTAATCTCACTTTTGAATTAATAGTCAATAAGACAGGAAAGGTACATGGATCATGTGTGGTCTTATTGAAATCCCTGTTTTTATTTGAATATAATAAGTGTGCCATGATGTTGATGTGATAATGTGATTTCGAATTGGACATGATGACATTAGTTTGAGAATTACATGTAGGATAAACTTTGCGCGCTCTTAAAAGCGCCAGGCCTCCTCTCTAACTTTTAGTATAAAAAGAGACACACCCTTATGCTCGCTGCCCGGTGTCATATAATCTTTTGTGTGTACGTATAACTTGTTCATTTTGCTATTATCTTAAGGACAAAGGAACCACACCCCGTGATAAGACTACGACGAACATAACCTAAGAATAATTTGTTTTAGGCTGAAAGTCAGCCACCTTTTGTTTATTGAAGTATATACCAACAGTATTTTAATTACGTTACCTTTGTTGAATAAGTTGTATTTTTCGTGTTTCAAGTTTTGTTCCTGCTAGAATAAACTAACGTCTAGAGCAACACGCACGACCGTGTATTATTAAAATTTGGTTTCGTCTTTTGAAAGACAGCTGAGCAAGTGCACGCACAGACAAGCCTAACTGAAGGAAAAGTAATTCCTTTTTGACGTCTCCATTGAGGTTCACGCGCACACAGTATCTGCCGTTCGGGAGGGCGTAAGCCTCGACCAGCAGCAGAAAGTTTGTGGACCAAACGACACCTCCGACCCGATTGGCTTCCAGCCTGGGCGAAAGGCACACGAGAGACGCGTCTGAGCCGAATAGCTGGCCTGAACCAGCTCAGAGAGAGAGAGAATTCTCTTGACCAGGCTGTCTGACTGTCACCGCGCCTCTACGTTAAAAAGGTACAATAATTCAAGTTGATAGATGGTGTTGTGCTGTTCTAGACATTTTAATTCTGTGCTTTACTCCTCTTTTGATCGCTTCCAAGCATAGAACTTTTTCCCATCTTAGTAGTAAACTCCTTAGCTACAGAACAGATAGGATAAGAGTGCTTACGCTGAACTAGCGTTGTCAAGTTTCCTCATGTCCAATTGGTTCCGTCCTAGGGGTCTATAAGCTCATTTTCATGGTTCTTTCTTAATAGCCTATAAACTATTTATTAGTTTCTATATGACTATTTGATGTGAAGTTATCGCTGTGTTTTTTTTATTGTTACTATTGTGATGTATATTTGTTGACATACGCATATGCCTATCTAACCTTCACCTGTATTTACTTGTTTTATAATAAACTCACCTTGTTATACTTAACTGATTTGGTACTGGAAGTTGTGTACACACGTGAGAGTCACTGTTATGAGAAGGACTCAGCATGGTCCAGATATTTGACTGATTGACATTAAAAGAAGAAAACCGCCTCCCACAGTTCTCGCTCACTGCGGTCCACTTGGCAAATTACTGAGTGTCTTTTTAAAAGAAGAGTGAGTGGTGCCCTGTTTATTAATAATTATAATAATAATAATAATACTTGTACGTGACTTAAATGTGCTACACAACATACAACAACAATTAAAACATAAAAGCAAACAAGCACATGTGTCTCAAGACCTAGTTTAATGCCAATGAGTATAAATGAGTTTTAAGACGAGACTTAAACATATCAATGGTAATAGATGATCTAATAGCAAGGGGAAGACTATTCCACAGTCTCGGGGCACTAACCGAGAAGGCACGATCACCCTTTGTTATCAAACGAGACTGTAGAACTGCTAATAGGAGTTGATTGGATGATCTAAGGGGTCTGCTAGAGCGATAGACTGTAAGGAGATTTGAGATATACAATGGAGCAAATCCATGTAATGCTTTAAAAACAAGCAGCAGCACCTTAAAATCAATTCTGTATTTGACTGGTAACCAATGAAGAGAAGCCAAAACTGGGGAGATATGGTCCCTCTTCTTGGTACCAGTGTACAGTCTGGCAGCCGCATTCTGGACAAGTTGCAGGCGGGACAAGGATGACTGACAAATTCCAGAGTACAAAAAATTACAATAATCAATTCGAGGTGATATCAGAGCATATATAACAATCTCCAAGTATTTAAAGGAGAGGAAGGATTTCATTTTCGCAATGGTCTTTAGATGAAAAAATATCCCTTTTACGAAATTTTAATCCAGAATCAAAGATAACTCCAACATTTTTTGCATGAGGGTGCATATAGGCAGACAAGGGCCCCATATGTTGTGATAATTCCTGAATAGATTTTGGAGTGCCAAATAAAATGACTTCCGTCTTACTCTCATTGAGTTGGAGAAAATTATTAGCCGCCCAGCACAGCTCTTTAAGGCAGTCAAAAGGGGACTTCAAGGAGTTTTTATCTCCAGGTTTTAATGGTAAATACAACTGTGTACCATCTGCATAGCAATGGTAAGGTATGTTATATTTTCGGAGAATGGATCCCAGGGGGAGCATGTATAAATAGAATAAAATAGGCTCCAAGATCGAACCTTGTGGTACTCCACACATGATAGCTGCAGATGATGAGTTAACATTTCCAAAATTAATTGAAAATGTTCTGTCATTCAAATAAGATTTGAACCATTGTAAGGCAACCCCCTGGATGCCAACCTCTTTCTGAAGACGATCAAGAAGGATGGCATGACCGACAGTGTCAAACGCAGCATTAAGATCAAGCAAAAGTAAAACAGCAGAATTTCCAGAATCCCCATATAGCAACAAATCCTTTAGCACCTTAAAAAGTGCTGTTTCTGTGCTATGGTGTATCCTGAAGCCTGACTGAAAGTTGTCCAACACATTATTTTCACTTAGAAATGAAGAGAGCTGGGAAAGAACAACCTTTTCCAGTATTTTGGACATAAATTATAATTTGGAGATAGGCATAAAATTATTCAAATCTGTTGGGTCTAGACTGGGTTTTTAATAAGAGGCTGAACAACAGCATGTTTAAAATTGGCAGGAACAATGCCATTCAAGAGGGAACTACTATTTATTATGGCCAAAAGGCTAGGACCAACAATATCTAATACTGCTTTCAGGAGACGTGAGGGGACAATGTCTGTAGGTGAAAAAGTAGGCTTCATGTGTGAGACAATATCTGTCAGTGTAGAGAGGGTCACAGGCTCAAAGCAATTTAAGGAAGCAGGGCATAAAACTAAATGAAAGAGGTCATAATTTGTGGCTAAAATATTAGATCTAATAATGCCGAACCTTATTGATGAAGAAATTGTTCTGTATTTTCAACAGTAGCATCAGGGAGCACAGTAACATGGTTTAGTGCAGTCTTGATTGCACTAAACAAAGTTTTAGGGCTATATGCATTTTTATCAATAATATCTGAGAAGTGCTTTGCTTTTGATGTTTTTACAAGTAGTTGATAGGACACTAAGCAATCTCTCAGTATTTCATAGGACACTTGGGGCTTATCTCTTTTCCATTTTCTTTCTGCTTTCCTACGCTCTTGTCTAAAAGCATGAGTCTCACTGTTAAGCCAAGGTTGGGTTTTTACTTTTGGTCACCTAAGTTTGAGTGGGGCAACAGCATTAAGTATATTTGTAACAGTGGTATTAAACAGAGTAACTAGCTCTTCTGTACCCAAAGAGGAGGCAGTCTCTGTAAGGCTAGAGAAAGGAGAGGCAACGAAGGCATCAGAAAATTGCCTAGCAGTAGCGTGATTAAGTGCCTAATGGAACAATCAGGCATACAAGGCTTAGGCAATGGACGAGATAGTAATACATTAAAAATCACAGGTTTATGATCAGATAAAAAAGTGTCATCCAAGTCAACTATAGAAACAGGGAAACCCACCGATAAAACCAGATCAAAGCTTGTGTATATATCAACAGGCATTTGTCGGCATTTAAAACAGTTTTCAGTCGCTATGCCACCACCTTTACCCATAGCTCTTGGAGAACTAAAAAAGTCACAATCCCTAGGGGAAACATCAACTATAGGGTTTAAATCACCAACCAGATCACGTGATAAAAAAAGTCATTTAAAATAAATGTTTTGTTCAATAGTGATTGCGCATTCACCAATGCCATTTTGATAGGGGTCACAGTCAGCCTATTCATCAGAGTCAGCACTGATTGGCTTTGATCGTTTGAGCAATCGAGTAAACAGAGATTTCCGTGATTGACTTGTCTTCCACTGCGGACATGCACTCTTACCCTCAGTGACCCTTTCGAAAGTGCGCATGCGCCACCTCAAATCATGTACAATCCTATTAGTGTGTGTGAGTGTGTGATTTCTCATGCACTTTTTGTGTCTTGCTCCCGAAGTGTTTTAGTTTGGGAAAGGGTTAATAAAAGGTTAGCTAGCTATTGATGGTGGTTTGCTCTGCAGCTTGTGATTTTAGCTATTTCTGAATAAAAAATGAATAGTAATCTACGTTATCTACACCAGCTTCGTATTTTTAAGGTTAATTGATGTCTAGATATTTCTAAATTTTATTTATAGATCTATCAAACTTTTTCATGCTTTTTCTGCTTTATTAAACATACTTCGTTTCGAAAGAGTCACTGAATCCGGCAGGACAGAATTAGGGGTAACACCGGTACAGGTAAAGGCCAGCGAGAGTATGAGTGCCCCTCATAATTTGTACTGCATTGATCCACCACTTTAGTCCGAATGTCAAGAAGAAATTGTCAAGCATAAATCAACAGTGAGGAGACACGATGTGAGAATAGACATCCGAACAGTATAACAAAACAAAACACAGGTAGAGCGATTAGGCGACGGCTTGCTATCAAACACTCTGGCGCCATCTTGTCAAGTGAATCACCTGACAACAGGTCTTCAGGAAGTCACCTGTTATATATCATATATAACTTATGCTACAACAACTTACTTTTAGGGCATAGGCCCTGTACTGGTACCGTACATTGTTGGGCACCTGTAGCACCTCTCTAATAAAGTAAAGTTAAAGTAAGTTTTTTTTGCTGTAGCCTACCTGACTACCAGTATCTTCCTCAACGACATCAGACATGTTTCTCTTCTTGGCAAAATATTGCAACAAACTAATCTGAAAATTCAACCAAATGTAAATCCTATTTTGCCGACTAAGTATGGTAACGTTGCAGCTGTACGGTTGTTTGTTATTAGGCTACAATTCATTTTGCTAACGTTAGCTGGAATATAATTAATAAATAGTTGACCATGAATAGATGATGTTTCCAATATGCTTATTTAGACTTTGAAATATGGAACATTAAATTAAATCTAGTCTAATCTATTCCAGTTAAATCTACTTTTATTCTTGTTCTCCGGTAACGTAGGCTAAAATGTTATGACTATGCGAGTGATTGGTGCGCCGATCCATCCTGAAGTTAGTAAGATGCATGACGCGATGCAAAGTGGAGCTATAGAGAGACCGAAGACAGTTCAGTCACGCGCAGTTGATATACATATTCACACATCATGGCATTTTGTAAAATGCTGATACAGCAGCGGCATTAAAGGAGTGGGAGCTGCCTCTAATTGATATATATATATAGTGGAAAAGCTGTGTTATGTTATACGAAAGCTAGTTAGCTTGGTGAATCACATAACCCTTCATTAAACGTCAGTAAAATTGCCTAATTGCCACCAATGCAAGACATGCATGCAGGGGCTAAAGTTTTTAACGTGAATAGAAATCTTACTGAAACACAGACTATGAGCTATTAAAAGTGCAGGGATATATACATTATTTTAAATGTATTAATGTATGTAAATGTGTAACGACAAGAATAGGTGCATGCAGTGGCACATTAAAAAAAGGTTACTGCTCTAAACCAAAAAACGTGAGGAAGGCAGAAGGGTAACTTATCATGCATGTGTGTTTTGATTCAGTTGGGATAATATTAAATGAGAAGTTGATCTACAGGAGAATCAATACAGAATACAGGAAGGCCTTAAGGCCTACTGTATTCTATTCAGCTATATGTTGTTTACCTTTAGTCTATATAAATATACCTCTACCATACATTGATGCAGAAAAGAAACCAACTGATGCTTTGAAATTCACCAGAATGCAGGAAATTAAGTGTTTGACACCCAAACATTTCTGGGGGAGGACCCCTGACCCCCCAGCCCCACCAAACATTAATCCCCCTCAAATATAAAAGCAAACATACATATACATATATATACATATATATATACATATATATTATATATTTTCAATATATAATAACTTTAGTTGGCTGCTAAGGCTTTGAACTAGTATGAATCCAAGATGATTCTACAAGGCAAACAAACACAATCTCGTTTTGGAATTTCTAAACTCTCAGTTGTATAACTTTCTTGCTTCAATTATGTGCACTATTTACTGGAACACTAATCTACTAGTCACTAGTAGACTGGACTCTGTTGGATAAAAAGGTCACTTGGATAATGATGTCAATGTAATGTTTACATCAAGTTTAGCGTTTGGATGGATTAATCATCATGACTTTGACAGTTAAACATCAGGTGAAGCCAGAGCCTGAATTCATTACTTCTGCATTGTTATAGTAAGCGGTGCTATTCTTCTCCTGGACGTCTTCACCGCGAGCTGTGAAGAATGTCAGAGGGTAGAAGTCTTTATGGGAAGGCTGTTTCCCACTTGCCATCAACTTCCCATCATAGAACAACTCGGATGTGTAGCTGGAACGGGGGAGAAGAAGCGTTAATAAATTAGCTAATTTCTACTGGATGCAGGAAGACTAAAGTTACACCTACTTGATGATAGCCTCGTGGGATCTGTAGTTCTCACAGAGCAGGATGCGACAGGGGAATTCTGGGGGATAATGCTCATAAAGCCGATCCAACAGCGACACGTGAAGGTTGCGCTCTCGTGCAAACTCACTGTAGACAAATGGACTGAGCTAGAGAGACAGTGAGAGACTGTGTCAAAAGTGCATCAACAACAATTATAAAGATCAATTTCTACACCAGAAGTCCTCCAACTACAACTTAGATATTGCCAACTGCTTTGACTGGACCAGCCTCAATTTAGTCTGTCAAGTGTATCAACTGCCAAACCAACCAAAGGTTTTTATTTTTCCCCCTAGAAGATTTCAGTTTGTTTTTCAATTGAGTTGTTCACACTACAGGTCACATAAAAGGTGAAAAAATTCTGGCATGATTTATCCTTGCCTCATTCTTTAACAACACAAAAACTTGGCATTTTAACAGGGGTGTGTAGACTTTTTATATCCACTGTGTGTACAAGTGATTTTTTTTGTTTTTAATAAATTTGCAAAAATTTCAAACAAACTTTTTGTTTGGAGGTCAAGGGATCGAACCCCGGTGTTGACCTCCCTGTGCGCATCCTTGAGCAAGATGCCTAACCCCCTACCCCCCACTGCTCCCAGTGGTTGGTCGCACCTTGCATGGCAGCAATCACCACTGGTGTATGAAGTGCTTTGAGTAACCAGAAAAGTAAGAAAAGCGCTATATAAATGCAATTAATTATTATTATTATTAAACTACTAAGTATCATGTGCTGGACAATGCAATACGATTCTGCTAACAATTTGTGTTTATATCATTGTAATAGTTCAGGTATTCTAATTATGAATGTTATGGGCAAAAACATTTTTTGCACTGTGGTGCAGCTTCTGTAGTACATTTTTGTTATCTGAAATATACTCTGAACTTTGACACAACTTGGATTATACATGGATATTTGGCTCAACAGTTTCTTCTGTCTTTTGACTGTTCATACATATACCATGTTACTGAGCCAATCGCACCTGCTGAAAGACAGGCCATTGCAGCAAGACAGTGAGTTGCACCACTTAAGAATGTTGTCTAGAGTCGAAAAGGGGAGGGGGTATGGGGGGAAATTACAAACATGCCCATTCAGCCCTGAGCCCTTTAAATGTAGCGTTTTTTGTCATACTGTAAACACTTATTTATTTTTTATTATGATTTATTTGGTTGATGTATATTAAATATATCCCTCTGCAATATATTGGGAATATTTCAGCATTTTATAACCACTTTCCCATCTCTTTAACTCAAATGTCTTTTGACCTTCAAGTAAAGAAAGTAGTCCAGTAATGTTTCTTCTAGCTAAGAACCATTTTAAGAACAAAACCTTTCCTCTCATACCATGACTTAGAGAAGGTAATCCATTTCCGTATTTTCTGGTATAAGACTGGACTACTGTAAATCCCTCCTATCTGGCACAAGTAAAATAAAGGTGACCAGGCTTTCTCCATCCATGCCCCGAGACTTTGGACCTGAGGAAATAAGGCTAGCAGACTCGACTAGAATTGTAATTCTTAAAACACACTCAAAAGCTTCCCATTGCCTTCTTTGGTTTGTCGTTTTTTTTTGTTGCTGTGGTCTAATACAAATGGTAATATGTTTTGAGTTGTTTAACACATCTAGATGTGAATACCAGGAAATAAAAGCTGAAATTCTGAACTCTTGTCTAATACTAATTTTTTAATCTTTAATTTAAATGTCTTCAGTGAACAACAAAAACAAAGGAATTTGCCTTGCCGTTCCAATACTTTTGGAGGGGACAATATACAGTATCTCACAAAAGTGTGTACACCCCTCACATATTTGCAAATATGTGAGCATATCTTTTCATGTGACAAC
>JAODOY010001225.1:0-13032 GCA_025399855.1 Forbesichthys papilliferus
AGATCTGTGAGGTACCGAGGTGCAAGTCCATGGAGAGATTTGTATGTTAGTAGGAGGATTTTATATTTGATCCGGGACTTAACTGGCAGCCAATGAAGATTCTTCAGAATTAGAGTGATGTGAAGTCCAAGTTTTGTGTGGGTGAGCATCTTAGCCGCAGAGTTCTGGACATACTGGAGTCTGGCAGTAGCCTTGCTGGGCAGACCCAACAGGATACAGTTGCAATAGTCGAGTCGGGAGGTGGTGGAGGAGTGGAGGAGTGGAGGAGGGTCTCAGCTACAGAGTTGGAGAGGCACTGTCGGATTCTGGAGATGTTCTACTGGTAGGCGGTGCAGATTAGGCAGGCAGCGTACGAAGCATAGCGGAGAAACGGTCCCGAGACACAGCGAAGGGGCACACAAGATGATTTTCAGAAATGAAATGATTTGAAAGTGATTAGAAAGGAAGAAAGTGTTCGCATTAGCAGAGTTTATACATTACTTATTTATTCTGCTGCTAGCATATTATAATATATGCTAGCAGCAGAATACATGTAAGTAGTAATACTACGAAATAATATTATGACTATTATGCTCCTACCTCCTACCTACCTATTTTTAAGGGTCGCGAGCTGAAATGTTTGAGAACCCCTGTATTAGTGAAACACCACTAGCCATCTCCATGGGTGCTACCACATAAACATCTGCCCCCCACATTGGAGATACATTGCGAAGGCAAGGATATTGTGACCATCACCACTTTCTTTGTGTTCCTGTTTAGGAAGCCAGGGTTGTGTAGGAGTATCTGATCTTTTCTATTTTCAGCACGCACAGAGAGTAAACTATCAGACTACAAGGAAATATTTGGTGAATTAGACACAACGTGTATTAGCTTCCGATCACTTGAAATACCCGAACACCTTTTTATTTGCTGTGATCCAAACGTCTACGTCACCCATTTTTTCTTATTTTGTCTGGCAACCAAAGTAATTTTTCAGCGGCCACACTTTCCCTACAGATAAACCACTTGAACATCCCCTTTCCGAAGTCACACGCACATTTCAGAATGAAACGTGATGCAACGACGGATGCGGCTCATGATTAATAGGTCGCGGCGGTTCAGGGAAAAACCCATGATGATAAATCTGTTTATTGCTGTCATATAATGCCTGCTGTTATGTGACAATCACCCACTAGGGTTACAACATCTTAGTGTGCCTCTTTTGTGTTGCAGATTAGCCGAGTAGACTCAGGTATTTGAGATGTAGGTACAGTAATACAATAGCATAAGCCCAATGTGATTACATGGGCTTTTGGTGCTATAGTCTACAACACACGTGACACACATGCATTCCAGACGGTCTCACCTGGCGGTTGGCACCCTGGCAGGGTGTTTGTAGGGGTGGTGTACTATTGGCTGGCGTGGCTCCCTCAAGATGAGCAACAACGCCAGACTATAATCCAGAAATGGGTCTTTTGGGTCTTTTTTTTTCCTGAGTCGCAATGCTTATTTCCTCCCCCCCCCCCCCATACACACACTGCCACAAAAACTAAATAGTAAACAGACTGTCTTTCATACACAAATATGATCAATCTGAGCGTAAATCTTGTCATACACACAGGACATAGACATAAACACATGCAAGCAAAGACAGACACCCACATTAACACACACATAAGAGCGTGCTTTTGTGCTTACACTTAAGCATACAAATACCTTTGCACACACAAACACAACAAACTAAGTAACCATATACCACTACACATAGGGAGACCACAAGCACACACATATACTAGGCATGCGACACACAAACACAAACACATTGTCACTCTCACACACACAAAGAGAGAGAGAGAGATAATAAAAAACAGGTTTAAAACAAAGCGGTCTGTCAGGGCCCATACTTGACAGCCAGATATCTTCTCTGTGGGCCAAAAGGTCTCTCATAAGACCCTGTGGTCTTCCTCTGGAACCGTGTGTGACCTGTACCTGCTCATGCTCCAAGTAGCACACTACTAGTTCCCAATGTTTCTCAGAGTGGGGTCAGCCAAGACCCACAAACGAGGAGGCACGGGAGCCTATGTAAGGTTTACCAGCTGTATGTTGTATTCATGTAGTAGTATTTGTTGTGCGAGCACACACACACACACACACACACAAACACACATATGTAATATGCAGACAATACTAATTTTCCGCAGTATCTATATGTAAAGTGTTGCCAGTTGACACGTGCACACACACTCCGCTGTAATGCCCACAGTCGCAGGTTCAACCCTGCTGATACTCATTATTATTACTCATCAAGTTATTACCGGTAAGACAACCTATAACGTGATATTGCTTTTATACAACAGTTATGTAAGTGTGTAAGTAAGTGTGACCACAGATTACCGGTATTTGTTTTTGTTGGCCCACCAACACAACTAGATTGTGTTGCCACACAACATATAAACATCTACACGTTACCTACTGTATCGTGTAGCCTACAATTACCTGTAGTCTGTTTCCATTTATTGCGCAGTGAAATAATATTATTTGCTGGAATGTCTGGTTCTAATGAGTTAATATTGCTCCGCGTTGTATATATTTCATGAACGGTACATGCTACCATGTGCTATTATGGTAGCATAGCATTAGCATGTAGAGTGCCTAGTGAGTGGATTCACATTGATTAAACTATCATAATTCTTGTTAGTATGTAGTTATTAGTTATGACATTGTGGTTAGAACTTAGAACGGCCGTAACGCAGAGTGATTCTTTCCCGCTTTTGTTTTCTCTCTCTCCCATAAATAGAAACATGTTGTGTTGACATGATGTGGGATTTGTCCGGTGCTCATATGTTCAGTCTGTATTAAATGTGACCCATGGCAGAGATTGGAGCTGTGGAAAATGTCTGCACTATTGGTACAGATGTAACAACACGCATTTTTAATCATTGAGTGATAGTAGTCTACTAATTCGAAAAAATCATTATTGTGTGTTAACATTTACAGTTTTATTGACATCCCTAGTCAGAAGAATATAAGAATAGGCCAGTATATACATGAGCCTATATTTGATTTTTAATTAAAATGCATAAAATTGCACTGATTTTCTTTTTACTTGCACTTTGATCCATTTTGAATGTGACAATCCTAGGCTTTTGAATAGGCTTGCTTTAGTAAAAATCATTGTTTTCATTGATGATGA
Source organism: Forbesichthys papilliferus (assembly GCA_025399855.1). Taxonomy (NCBI): domain Eukaryota; kingdom Metazoa; phylum Chordata; class Actinopteri; order Percopsiformes; family Amblyopsidae; genus Forbesichthys; species Forbesichthys papilliferus. Next base: position 3,173 of record JAODOY010001225.1, read on the forward strand.
CGGGGGCAGGATGGTCTAGTGGTCTGGGTGTTGGACTTCCAGCCAGAAGGTTGTGGGTTCGCTGGCCTACCTGTAAGCAAGATGCCTAACCCCTAACTGCACCCGGTGGTTGCCTTGCAGCAATCACCATTGGTGTATGAATGTGTGTGTGACTGGGTGAATGTCAGGCAAAATAATGTAAAGCGCTTTGGATAAAAGTGCTATAAAAATACTCCCATTTACTATGTAAAAAGGTTGTATTGTTAAAGTTTACTAAAGTTATTCAGCTGTTCTGCCCCTAGGCTAGATAATAAAAGTTCTAGACAACCTCATCATGTTCTAGAAATGTCTTACTTTTAATAAATACCAACTTACTTTTAATAAATAGTAATTATATAAGTATTATAATTAAATAAGTATTATATTGACGTTTGACATTTCAGTATCGTGACAACACTATTATGTGGTCACACACCATGTTCAGACCTCCTTGACAAGTCCATGTTGGGCATCCAACCCTTTCAATAGGATGGGGTTTCAAACTGTTTGAGCCAAGCCCCTCCTTCCCCTACACCCCTCATGTGCACACACAACAGGACCACACACTGTAAACTAGGTTATTTTTTATGTATTTATTTGTAGCATAACAAATCGCGGCCCCTGAGCTTGGAGAAGACCTCCTTGACCACTATACTAACCTTGCTTCACTGTGGTCACATGGTTTGCTCTAGGAGCGGGTTGGGGACACTTGATTTGTGTCTGGAAACCCCCTGGTTGAAACCACTGGTGTTAATAAGACAGTTTTGGGTTGTGCAGGGACCTCTGCATTGACCTCTGCCCCCTGGTGAGTGCTCCCCTTTACTCCACCCTGCCTGCATATAGTTTTAGTGTTCTCTCACCACAGCAGCTGCTTCTAACCTCAGCAGTGAGCTGCACAGTAGGGTTCTGGCGGCGCTATGACATAATAAAGGAGTCTAAGTACCTATAAGCTATGATCAGTGTTACTGTAATATTATTACTTTTTTCAGTAACTACAATGTAACTAATTACAATTTCCAAAACAATAATAATATTACAATTACTAATCGTGATGCATTATTTAGTTAAAATAATGAGATTTCTGGTCCTAGCAAACTTAGGGTAGGTTAATTGAATTAACCAGTCCAATCATCTGGTTTGAGAGGCTGCAATGTTTTTACTTTGGCTGATTGTTGACTCTTAAGGTTCATTATTGTTCCAATGAAAAGGAGTCAATTATAAAATGAGCTGGCTACACAGGTTGCCATTTTTTGGAAGGGGTGAGTCAGGGTAGTGATGGTGAAAGTAATGTAGTAATGTAAATAGTAATGTAACTATTTACTTTTAATACCCAGTAATAAGTAACTAGTAACTAGTAACAATTCCTGAGTTAATTGCTTTTCATTTGAAGTGATGCAGAACGTCATTGGCCAGAGAACTGCCTGTCCTCATCATTCCAGTGCAGCCTTGCACAATATTTATTGCATATCGAGATCAGGAGCCACTTTGCACAGATTAAAAGGAAGAGAAGGATTGGCCACGCACGTCTTCCCTTGCATTAGACCAAAATACATTTAGACCCCAAAGACCCCAAGATCAATTAGATGTTTCCCTCGCCCATGACTTATTTTGTCTCGTTCATCTCCTCTTTGATCAGATACTCAAAGAACATTCCACACCACTAAATGTCACAGCTTGCCCTTCATCAAGCCTCTGCTTGACAAAGTCAACCAAAGCTATTCATGCTAATGTTTTTATATAATCACAACTGAATGACACACGAAACCGCAAAATTTGCCTTGTTTTTTGTCGCTCTTAAAAGGAGGTCTTGTTTGCTTTTATTTCTTTTAAATGTAAAAGTTCAGGCCAAATAAGTATTTACCTCATGCAGCAAGGCACATGGAGGACATCATGTTGTACATTTTAACGAAATCTTTAATTTCCTGCATCAACACAATCATCAAATTCTCACTTCAATGAGCAGGTGGTTCACGTTTGATGTTACACAGCTTTCATCAACAAGGCTTGAATCTTCCTCACCTATTAAATTCCCTCACAACTTCCAGAACAGTGCAACAGTTTCCCAACTTAACCGACTTTGGCATGTTGCTTGTGTGCCTATGATATTCAAAACACTACCGGCTTTATAGGGCAACTTAATTACACAGCAACGTGACAGCTCTGACAGAATTGGCGCTTCCATTTTTGTGTAGGGCCTAGCTGGCAAGCAATCCAATGGCAGGCAGTGGTTTGACTAAATAGCATGTGGGAGTATCAATGAGTTAATCACCATTCATACTCCATTAATACTGCTAAGAGGTTGAATGTTTAGTAATCTGCTATACAGGTCAAACTGAAGGCATTGCATGAGTATAGGCACGTATAGGCACACTCACAAACACACCTGTGTTTCTGTGTGTAAACTAAAATGTTTCTTAAAGTTGCATATGATGATTTAGCATATTGGCGCTACCATCTGGTCACAAAACATAACTGTCATGTCACAGTGTAATATAATTGCTTCAACTTCACCACCACACAACTTTGACAAATGCTAAAACATAGTCAAGGAGCTGAGTGAGGGGAGAGGAGGGGCTGAGAGGTCAATTACACAATTAACTTAAATTGATTTTGATGAGACACTGAGTGTGTTATTATATACGGTCTGAAACCAGCAAGGACCTTGGGGGGGGTCTGTTTTATGGGGTGAAAATGTCTCTACACGTCATATCTGTTTAAAACAGATATGACATGTAGAGCTCTTTTCAATATTATGTCAATATTAACACCAGCACCGATGTGTCTCATTATGGCTAAGTCATATTATTTAGTTTACAGCTCAATAATCACAATTTAAAGTGCAGTTACTTTTTAATTAGAATTTGTACAGACCGTTTAATATTAGTTGCATACATTATATGAGGCATAGCTTTTGTCTATGATGGGGAGGCCATTTGCCACCATATTACTATTGTATCAGACAATCCAAGGAGGCTCTTGCACAGCTGTTAAAAATAAAAATAATAGTTGTCACATGTAACTTTAAACTTATCGTCCAATGTGAATTTGTCTTTAACAGAATATGATGATCACACAACATTACTAGAAAAAAAAAGTCAGTAATCGTGTAATTGTATAATCGTTTCAAGGCTCAGTAAGATGTAGGCTACTGACTAACATTGTAGCATAGACTAGCCTACTGTTTCTGAGGCACTTGTCTTTAAATACAACCTGTATGGGAATTCGTGATGAAATTATCATGCAGCAAAACCTGAAATCCTAGCTTTGCTGTACAATGTTCCCTTGCTTTAAATGCGACTGAACTGCCCTAACACATGATGAGAGCAACATAAGCTTTTAAGACTCAAAATAACATTCAGTCTTGCAGTTTATTTGAATTACCTGATGTTAATGTATTTTGGGCATTCATCCAAAATAACGGAATGACATCACAGTCATCTATAAAATATCTGGTTCAGTTCCATGTTTCATGTATTATGATGAAGATGCCACATTTGACTTCTACTACAAATGTCTAGTTTATTTCGCCCCTCAATAGAGAGGGGGAATGCCATAGCCTTAAATACTTTTTGTTAATACATAGGTACACATGGGAGTACTTACGCACTGGCCCAGATGGCGGACCCTCTAATTTTAAATCTAAGGGTGTAATTAAGCGATAAAATTTAAAAAAAGGAAAGCACGAGAATTTGCTGTTTCGACATGAAACGCAGCGCAAATTACAGCAGAGGTTTGGCTTGTGTGGTCACCATTATTATTAGATATTCGAATTAAACAAAATCACTCTTGGGAAAAGACGACTCCTTATGAAACTTAATATAACTTAGAATTTATCCAGACCAAACCTCACATTTCCTAAATTGATAATACATTTAGTCAATGATGTCTGTGTGAATGTTCTAATTATGCCATTGAATTAACATGTGCGAATCGATAGTGTACAGCAGTCAGCATTACTCAAGTCCATATAACCATATGAAAATGAAAATACATGTTTCTGCCAACTGTCACGTCATGTTGACACCGTTGATAGCCGGTTATAGACATGCATTCAACTATTATGACAGCAGCATAGGACGATATCTTATTGTCACTATGTATTTTGCGTTCATAGACGTCCGTATGTATTAGGCTACATATACAAATAATTGAGTAAAAATAAAAGAGATAAAAAGGTATTAAAGGAGTAATTTAGTCCCAACTGCATAGCCTACTCGAGCACATGCAAGTAGCTGTAACAGTTAAAAGTAAAGCCCGTGCAGATTGTTTTGATGTCAGAATTTGGGGGCAACAATGTTGGCAGTTTTAAGTATCATATCACGCACATTAGGTTGGAACCAGATTGTTTAGCCATTGCTCTCTGCTCATAACCAACCAACTGCCGAAAACTAGCAGGGACGAAGTGATAAAAAGCACTGTAACATTACATGCAGGAAAAGTTTATAGCAGAACTCACCGGTCTCCAAGTGTTTGACGGCTGCTGAGGAAAAAAAGCCAGCAAGCAGAACGGCAGCCGTGATGGTGATTGAATTCATCGCTAGAACAGTCGAGACAAACGGGACAGACCGACCTGGGAATCTGCTGTGTGCGTGGACTCCGCGTGAGAGGGTTCGATAGTGTCATGGACGGATGCGCACACCAGTTGTGAGGAGGAGTATCTACTTGAGCGCGTTAAAAGTCCCTGAACTTCAAGGCAAGTCGCGGCACCGCGCACTGACACAACTGAGAGATAGTAAGGGGATCCTATTTCCAATCATGTGACAGGAAATCGGAGCAATAGACCTGCAGGACCAGCGCTCTGGGTATTGTGCACTAGACCAAAAGAGAGAGAGAGAGAGAGAGAGAGAGAGAGAGAGAGAGAGAGAGAGAGAGAGATAGAGACTGCAGCAGTTGGCTAAGATCTTGAAACACACTAGTATGAATAATTACTATTAATGTAACTTTAATGTAACTATAATATTCCACGTTGAAAACAGTTGGTTTTGATGGACACAATTGTAATTGGAGTGTTTCAGCTGATTCATACTACTTCTATCTAGCCTGTCTAACCAGATCCTTTAATTGCACTCAGGTAAAGTTGCCAAATTATTGAAATGAAACACCATGTATTTATTTAATTACAAAACTAAAAAATCCTCCTTTCTCTTGTTGTTACATTTTTTAGAATATTATCCCTTAATTGTTAATTTGACTTTTAGGAACTATTTCCTGGTAAATGTTATACATGTAAATCTACTGGTATATTACATAATGTATTTTGTATGGATGTATGTTGCAAATGTATAACATAGCCCTAATGACATGCTCCTGTTATCCTAACAGGATGTTGGCTGCGTTTGACAACTGGTGTATGGTCTCTTCTATTGTTGACTAATATAGTGTTTGTAAGTCACTTTGGATAAAACCGTCTGTTAACTTCTGGAAATGGAAATGTACATGTTTAGGTGGCTAGTCATGTTGCCGTTGAGCATGTGTTGTGCATTAATACATAATATCTGATAAACGGCTATTCTATTAGAGGTATAGCGTAAAACAGCGCCCTCGTGTGCATATACATATACCATCAATCACTTTTCCTGTGCTCAAGTTAAAGTAGTCAGGGAAAAAAAAAACGTATGACCTCACCAGTCTTTAAAAAATGCTTTTTATTTTGCCAAAACCGTAAGGGTTTCTGAGTAGCGCACTGATGGGAAAGTCATCTAGCATTACGTGTGGCCTTTGCAGAAATATATACAGTGTGGCTTGCTGATACTGGCTAGTAAGACATTGCATACATTATGAATGTAGGCAAGTTACTGTACCACCAATACATTCCACATGTGGTTATCACAAGGAAATATATAGCAAATATGTGAATGGCAGTAGTTATTTATTATGGTCAAATGGAGTTTTCCATTTTTAAATGCCTAGTAAGATATATCAAAGTCCATTATCCAGGGAAGATATAATGTATCTTTGTTTGCATATAGTACATACATTCGCTTATGGCTATGTGGGCTAAGGTATAGTATACTGTGTGTATGTGAATATGTGTTGTGTTTGTGTGTGCTCGTGTGTGTGTATATACAATGTATGCATTTATTTACAGGATGTGTGTAGTGTACATTATATACAGTATACGTACATTATGTGTACATATTTGCTAGCTTGTTGTGTGTATGAGCACATGTGACCACATGTTGGGCCTGCCTGTACAAGCTGCGTGGCCACATTCCTCATGGCCTTCTGCTGTCTCTCTCCATGGCCAGATACGGCCCTCCACCTTCACATGTGCACTTCAAACGCCCGTAATCTGATCAAGGATCAGTTGATACCATTTGTTAGTGTTTAGCCCCAGCGCGCTACAGCACCATGTTGATACAACATATGAACACGGATAGCTACTGACTGCCAGTGGCCTTGACATATTCTCCCCAATGAAGCTAAAGGTTTCAGCATTTATTTCACTCCAGTAACCTGGGAATAGCTATGGCAGTAGCGACACACACTGTCAGTGAAAGACATGCACATTTGAATAAGAAATAGGCCATTATGCTCTTAGATTCACTGATTCCAGAGCAAAGACTGTGAAGGGTCTGTCTCCTCATGGTTAAACCCAAAACATCATGTTTGATGGGCCGGGTTGTTAAGTTTGTATCCTAAGGAACAAAGCCTTAGGTGTTTATTCGGGGACTATACCACATTAATAAGGCCTACAAAAAAGTCAAGTCTGCATTTTAGTTATATTGTTTTTAGTTGTTTGTTTTGGTGTTGTGCAATGTTAATATGTTCACCCTGTCCCTGCTCTCCTCTGACTTCCAGTCACTCTTCTCTCTAACCACTCTCGCATGGTTTATAATTAAATCTATTATTATTATAATTATGACACATAGTCTTAAACACACACACAGACACACACACACATTATTAATGAAGAAGAAATAAAAAAGCACAAAACACAGGGCCGTATATATGCATGTGTGCATACTCATACAACATTTAAAGTGTATTTTGTGTGAGTATTCTACTTAAACCTTTTGTTGTCTGTAATGTGTCCTGCTCAGACCATCACCCCTGCTGCCACAGCACTATCTATTTGATCCTCATCAGTACTGGTTACAGTACACCCACACACACGCACACTCTTGATGCTCCCGGTCCATGGAAGAAATCCCCTTTACTTGCGACACCTTCAGCGTGGCCTTTAGCTAACGTTAACGTTAAACCCCCATGACCCTGCCAGCCTTACCCCACCTGGATGGGCCCCTGAGCCTTCTATGTTCAAAGGTGAGATGAAAGCAGCACATCTAGACACCTGCACATAACCTCCCTGTGCACAGACACCACCCAACACCCCCCACCCAACACCCCCCACCCTACCCCCTGACTGGAGGCAGTCATCCATCTGAGCCTCCGTCCTCAGCTCTCTCATTAGGCCTGCTGCAGGAATGACACCCACTCAGGAATGACAGCTTATAAGTAGGGGTGCACAATATACCGATTCAGTATCGTTATCGCGATATCACGTTGCGCAATATCATATCGAAAATGTTTCAGGAAGGGCAATATTAAGTATATTTAGTGGAGAGATGCATCCATTGGCTGTTTGCTTAGTTGTGTATGATTTAGACAGAGCAGTAGGATGTGTGGCTGAAGAGGCTAATAACATAATAGAGATCGAAGAGGAAACATTAGTGGCCAAAAATAATGCCTCTGTCACGGCTCCCTCTGAGTCTCCTCCCCCTCGTGGCTCGGGCAGACTTCGGCGCTCGTCATCACCGAGCTACTGACCGCTGCCGCTCCCCCATTCTTTTGTTCTGTTTAGTTTTACACACCTGTGTTTCATTTATGATTATTGATGTGTGTGAGTATAAGCCCAGCAATTTCTGTTTGCTGTGTGTTATTGATTTTGCAGCGAAGCACTCTGTCCGTCATGATTCTGGTTTATTGTTTATTTCAAAATCGCAGCCTTATTAAAACGTACGGTTGTTCAACTCACGTCTTGTTCTGCGCCTGACTCCTTCCAAGCCATACACATTACAGCCTCTTCGGTATCTTGGAATTACTATTTTTGTATCAGTCCAATATGACTGCCAGTTAAAAATGTGTTGTTTTGATATGTTAGGAATATATTTTGATGCATTTTCCCATAACCCAAACCATTCCCATAAGTTTTTACTTATGTTTAAAAATATCTAAATTCATCGATATTCCAATTTTCATGACAATATCGCAATATCACATTTTGTCAATATCGTGCACCCCTACTTATAAGACCAGCAGTATTTCCTCTTCCTGTGCCCCCGACACACAGAGAATAGAGCAGGGAAAACTCTCAATGTAACATGTTACATTAGTTAAGGCACGCTCCTCCGTTTGTGTATTGTTGAAGCCAGTGAAATAAATCTCCCAGAATCTTAAGTGCTAAGTGGCTCATTGCAGCTCCTTCCCCTGCAGAGCTCCTATAGGTCATATCCTTTAGGAGGATCCTCATTCTAAAGGATATGTCAGTCTCTTGCCTATACTGCTGGGTTTCAAGATGGCATTAGCTGATCTGAAAGCAGGACATAGCCAAGAGTTTGATTACAATTTTATGAATTTGTTTGCAAAAATATGGCAGCTAGCCTTATGGCTCTATTCATTAATAGCTCAAACATTATTCACATTATGCAAATTCAGTTGGATAGAATCAGAACACGGCATTCTCATTCTAAAATAGGCAGAGTAATAAGAAGCTTTCTCTTTGATACGATGGATAGGCCACAAGCTAACACATTTTTTGCACCTGGCTCATGAGTTAGCTTTAATTGGCAGTTACAATCCAACACGCCCCCATACTGCATACACAAGGTCCAAAAACAGACCTATGTTTAAAACGTTTGAATTTCAGAAACAACCCAAAAATGAACACCATGGTCAGTGTAAAACAGCATGGTACCTGAGTAGAGACTGTTGTTAATTATCTTTAAGGCATAACCAGTCATTCAGGAGAAAGCTTGTTTTATATTTGAACTCGACCAAAATAAAAACACCTCTCTCTTCAATGCCATAGGATGCTCTCTCAGATGCTCCTCCCCACACAATAGACATGCTTAGCCTAGGCTAAGATATTGTTGCATGGTGTGGTCTGCACTTTGTTTGTGTTCCTATTTAACCAGGGATGTGTAGAAACACCAGATCATTTTTACGGCACGCAAATATAATTGCTAGGAGATATTTGGTGAATTTGACAAAAGTCTTATTATTATTCTTTAGTCTCATTCCATGAAAACAAAGTATTTCTAGTTTTTTTTTAAATAATCAATGTCGATGTGACAGGGAGAAGTAGTAAGCCTTTCAAAGTGGACAGTTAGTTTTCTGGTCTGTCTCTCAAAAAGGCGAATGAGAGAAAAGTGCGTATGTTGCGTAATTACTCCACAGTTTGTTTGTTAACGCCTCTATGAGGATATGGCCAGCTACGTATACAAGGCAAGGAACTGATGTTGATTGCCAATATACAAACCGTAAGGAAAAGATTAATGTTCAACATAGATGACCAAATCTGTAAATCTATATTTTGATACAGTAACTGGTAGGCCACCATAGCATAAACAACTAGTCTTCAGTGGAGGCATATTATCTAGAGTGATGCACCGTGCACATCAAAAACTAAATTTAACGTTATCCATCCATCCATCCCTCCATCCATCTTCTTCCGCTTATCCGGAGTCAGGTCGCGGGGGCAGCAGCTTCATCAAGGGACCCAAAACTTCCCTTTCCCGAGCAATATCAGCAAGCTCTGACTGTGGGATCCCGAGACGTTCCCAGGCCAGTTTGGAGATATAATCTCTCCACCTGGTCCTGGGTCTTCCCCGAGGCCTCCT
>JAODOY010001226.1:0-13030 GCA_025399855.1 Forbesichthys papilliferus
ATATATATACTGTATATACATATATACACACTGTATATTAATGCACTCCAATACACATTTAAACAAATAACAAATACATGTGCTAAATACATAATTTCAAATAAATAGATATTTATATATTATATTTATATAAATACATGCAAAGCTTATCACATGATTAATAATGATTATAATCACTAAATGGCATTGTTGTGTCAGATGGAAACAGAGGAGCTGAAACTGCTGTCCCTGCTATTGGCCCCCATCTCCCGGATCCACAGCTACCTGAGCCATGTCCAGGTCAGTTGAGATCTACTGTGCATGTTAGGGCCCTGCTGGGGTGGGTGTCAGACATCCTCAGCTTGACCTTCGTTACACCATGCAGCCTCATGGAGGGCAGGTGCACAGTCACTCCTATAGGCGCACGATGGGTCAAAAATGATCCCTGGAAACCACTGGATAAATGGTAAAAAAAAAAAATTATGAGAAAAAAATGAATTATTCTGTCCTTAGATACTGTGACATCCATGCCTGCAGATGGCTGAGAGGACTGCGTTAGCCTTAATTGGCAGCACCTGGGGCAAGGCATGATAAGCGTGCTTTCAGCACACTATCAGGCTCTTCCTCCTGGCACCACAGCTTTAGTTTTGTGTTATTTTCTATTATGTTATGTTCATAAATTAAGGCATTTCCTTTAAAGACACATGTGGAATCTCCTTTTTTTATGTTGCGGCCTTGAGCTAGGGCTGTGATGTAACAATACTGGTATGTGAGGGCAAGATCCCAAATACAGTATAGATATAGGTACAACATCTAATCAAATGTATTTATAAAGCACATTTAAAACAGAGTGCACCAAAGTGCTGTGCCATGATATTAAACAAAGGAATCCAAACACAAACCATGAGGTCGGTCAACCAACATGACAAAAATACACATTACAATTCACAATTGCCTACCCATTGCCTCACAAGCCTAGGAAAATAGGTAAGTTTTAGGATAAGATTTAAAAATGTCGGTTTATAAGATGAATGTCATTACTCTTCTGCCAGAACCTGTTGCAGTGGACTGGTAAGGACCATCCTGACTGTAGCCTCTTGCTGGGAACTGAGAAGGTTCTGCGGAGCACGTTATCTCGATGTCATGTGGTCCTGGAAGAGGATGTCCGGTGGGAAAACGGATATGAGGCTGGACAAAGGTTAGAGCGGATCATAACGCAAATAATCTTCTAATCACATACATCTCTTACAGCTTTCATTAGTTCATACATACACTCATATCTAGGTATATCTATTAGGAGTAGGCTGGCCTCCAGAGGCGTAGCTCGGAATATCTGGGTGTTTTACCAGACTGTGACTCCACAGGCTAATACAAAATGCCTACATGCATGCCTCCAAAATGTATGAGTAGCTGCATATAGTCATGTTTCCAAACAATACATTTATTTTCCTTCCATCCCTCATGTAAAGACGTGGCCAAAATAATTGTATAATCATTCCTGTTTCTCTGAATTAGGACAGTACTATTTGTCTTTTCTTTTAATTTTTTACATGTAATTTTAAAAAAATGGCTGTATATTTATGGCAGACCTATGGACTATTCATTTAATATTTCATATTTTTTAGTAAAACAAATGAAAATGGCACAAACAGAAATATTGAATTGTAAAGCCTTTGACAACATAACTGCAATCCCATTTGAATGGTAGTTAGGCCAGTCTTCAGCAAAGTGCTCTAGTATTGTGACATACTAGAGCACTTTGCTGAAGATTGGCCTAACTATTTAGGATTTTAGTATTTTACCCAACTGTGAAATCCAGCTCTTTCCACAACGATTCAGTGGAATTAAGGGCTCAAACAAGGCCACTTAGGAATGGTCCATTGTTACCTTCTCATCCATGTTTTGGATAATTATCCTGCTGGAGGACTCATGAACCGTAGAACACGTTCTGACACAGGGATATACATTTCAGTTCAAAATTCCTTGATCATACTCCATCCTGATTTCATTGTGATGTACACTGATTTAAGGCACCCAATGGTGCCAGAGACAACAAAGCAACCCAAAACATCACTGAGTCTCCTATTGAAGCATTTTACAGTAATGATGTTAGCTACAGTGCTCACTGGACATTTGTACCCTTTACTTAGACCAAGCATAGCTATTACCTTCTTTCTAAACTCATTTCCTTCTCTTCCAGGTGATACAAAACATCACAGTGAGGACTTTTCTACATTTAAACTGCCTAAATGAGTTATAAGCTTGAAGACACCTGTGATACTAATTTAGTCAGCATAAACTGCTTGAGGTGTCAACACTGTTCATATAACCATTTTAGAATGTCTTATAGAAAATAAAATAGCTGGATTCTATAACTATATTTTTGTTCCAGTCATACATCATTTAGTATCATGGATGACATATCTTGAACTCCAATGTAAAGTTATCAAGGCAAATGGTGCCTCATTTGAATAAACTAACAGGGCACCAGTACATCCAGCCACATCTGTATGTCCTCTAATATTGCTTGGATGTGGGTTATTTGTGCATTTGGGCGCTGTTATTAACAGCTCAGTTAAGGTCACACCCAAGAGCATTTAACCACAATGGAAGTGACCATGTTCTTCTGCAGCTGTTCTAGGGCACCTCTAGCATGTTGCTCAAATAGCCAAAGCTTCCAAACCAGGGAGAAGCACCCACTCCGGCAACACACCGGCACTACGACCCAGAGGTCAGTGAATAATAAAACATAATACATATGCATTTTATCATTTGCTCTTAAGAGCACCAATGACCAATATTAACATAGCAAGCACATAAAAAAAAAATCAAAAAGAGAATGGGTTCTTCCTGCATATAGTATTGTGGGAGAGGTCATAATGCTTAATGGTCTGTCTGTTGAAGGATGACAGCATCTCCCATTAGGTTTGCTAATCAAAAATACAGTTATTCTGTGTTTTTTATTTACAATCGGCAAAGAGAAGCCCTCTTACAGTATATAGAGACAGAGTCCCAACTGCTGCTGGCTAAACAACTCTAAAATAGCTCTCAAATGCTACCTACAGCACCTTGAAGGACTCTATGTACATGACCCAGCTGTGACTCTCCACAGAGAGGACCTGCAGGCTCTGAGCAGCGGCTGTCGAGCAATGCACCTGGAGTGCTGGTCTTGTAGTCCTGTGAGGAGGGGGGACTGTGGAAGACAGCAGCAGAGCCAGCCTGCGCAGGACCTCCGCGCCCCGGACACGCCCGCCTGGGGCGAGAACAGCGACTCAGGCCAGGGCACGTCCAGCCAGCCCGCGGTGAAGGGTTCCAGCGACCGGCCGGGTCTGCCGACCGACCACAGCCTGGACAACTGCGAGACAGACCCGGACGACACCTCCGCCTTCGACTACTCTTCCGTCACGTCCTGCAGCCCCGACGGCACCTTGGGCAGGGCGGGCAGCCATGACGACGAGGAAGACAGCCAGGTGCCAGTGCTGTTGAAGCCGACGTACAAGCAGAGGGAGCCTCCTCGGGAGAGGACCGTGTGTCTGAGGTGGCAGATTCCCCGGCTGACGTCGCACCCGCCCACCAGAAAGGGGCCGTGCGTGGAGGGCTCCACCCCCTGCCTGGTGGGCTCCTACGGGAAGAGGTTGCTCAGTGTCCGACAAGGGTCACCTCCGCTCCACCCCAAAAGTGCCTTCCGGCCCATCTGGGACGACCCCACCAAGCAGGTGAAAGATCATCTTCTTAATTTAACTGTTCATTTATCTCTGAATCTCATTGTTGCTGGTTGTCACTATTACCCAACTGCAAATGGCTCTTTTCCCAAGGTTCTATTACATTCAGTCATTTATATCAGCTGGAGCTACTACTGTCTTATTATTATTACTATATTTTACTTTAATTTATGGAGTTAAATTACCGGGGTTGGAATTACGACTCGGTGTTATTGAGTCGCAACAACCTACCTGCCCGTTCAACCGGCCAACTTATGAAGTTAAAGTTGCATTAGATACATTTAAAGCTATTTAAACAAAGTTATTTAGACAAATTCCATTTCTACAAATGGTGTTATGGGTTTTTCTAATATTAAGTTACCACTTGTTCCCATGTGTTGAATGACCCAGGGAGACAGCAGCACTCCAGAGAAGGACAGACAGGGCTTTGTACCAATTCAAGCCCCAGGAAGACAATCTTACCAAGCTTTCAACCCCAGCAGAGACAACAACATACGGTAAGCGATCCAATTGGGCCACCGCAATTAATATTCATTAAATATTACTTCTCTTTAATGGTTTGTCTGCTTTAGTGTGATCAAAACTTTTCTTTCACTGCAGCCAAAGTATGCCACTGAAGAGAGGCAGCCATGTAGGCAGTGGATTGTGGGATGAAAGTGAAGACAGCGAAGGTCCCTGTAGTACTGTCTGAGGGACTATTCACTACCAGGAACCATGCATTCGTGGATTAAAAGAACTATTAATAAATATCAGGTTTATGACCATTTCCTGATTTTAAAAAATTATGTGTTTTTATGCTTGTCCAGGTATGAAGACTGTAAATTATTTATTTATTGCTAGAATACTCTCACAAGTTAAATCAAAACTGAATCTGCCTGTGTGCACTTTTATATTTTCAACTAATTTAAAGTGTTTTTTGGAACTTATTTTTACTGTTAATTTTCCACCCCAACCTGTAATGCGGCCCTGCTTCAACAGCAGCAATAAGACCAGCAGCACAAATGTTTCAGTACAAAATAAGACTGGGTGATTTATTAACCTCATCAAGACCATTAATACAAAGCACAGTTAAAAGGCCACATACCATCAAATAAACCGACTGCTGGACCAAGCGGTTACAGAGCCATGGAGGATCGTCTAAATCTGGGTTATTCTGTAGGACCGGGGTAACAAAAACCCAAACAAAACATAAAACAAAACATCATCCCACCAATACTGACTTACTGGGAATCTAAGCATGGTTAACAAGAAACAGACAGACTGTGATGCTACTTCAGTTCCCAGAATTCCCGTTTGAGTCTCTGTTCCAATCTGGAAAGAAAGAGGTGGAAAAAAGCCATTGTCACAATGGCTCTCCTCACCAACACGGACCATTCAGAAGGCGGCGGAACTGTGCACAGGGATAAAACCTGTCCAGACTTGTGAAGCTCATCCTGTGGTAGTCTGGCACCTAAGGTCTGTGTGCCGCTGAGGTGCTACTCTACAGAGTTTCACTGCCATGACCGACCGGTGTGGAACAGGAGTCTGACATTAGCATAGGACTGTTGCCAGGATGCACTGCATATCTCAACAGGACCTACATTAAACTGCGGCTCTTCAACAGTACAGCCTAAAGTGCACAAAGTTTGTTCTCAGACAATGTCCAATTCTTCACTATGCTCATCAAATAACTTTATACAGGGTATACTGTATATATTCAGTACACACGCGCACACACATGCATACACACACACACACACAATTGCAAACCTTAACACAATTCCAACCCCGGTTTAATTAGTATTAGCGTTTGAGACTCCTTGAAAATCAGGCAATTGAAAAGGCAATTAGTAATTATGTACAGAGAAGGACATGGCTAATTAAGTGCTTGCATGTTGAACTGGATGTTTTCATTGCTTCAACACAGCTAAGGGGTCACGGTAAGAAGAAAAGAAATGGCTTTCCTCAAATAACAGTCCCAGCTTTTAAACTGGGGATTGTCTGTAAGTAAGTTAGTGACGGTGTCCTGGTTCATTTTGTCCCCTTTTGTTTTGTTATATATTTTTTGTTTTAAATCAGACCGTAGCAGCATTGGATTGTTAGGCAATATTGGATCGAACCGATGCGGATGAGGGTACAATACAACAGAAAACAGTCACTTTATACAAATTATTTAGTTAGTGTATACATGTTATATACACACACACAGTATCCACAAACATGTACAATTTTCGTAGTGTATAGCTTTGTTCTAAACATAGGCAACAGTATATATTTTTTTTTAGCATTTTAGACACCATCTGCTTATTCTGTAAAATAGAAAAACTAAAGAAAAGGCACATCTGAGCATGATGCATGGATTATTTCAGTCTTTCCAAAGAGGAAACAAAAAAGTGTTTTAAGCGCAGAAATAGAAAGAAATGTTGTTTATGGGTTGTATGTATCTGAAGCAGCCACTGGGGGGAGCTGTCCCTGGCTATAGATAGAATGGGGGTAGCGTGCTTCCAGTGCTGGGATTCCATACCAATGAACAGTTATTATGACATTTGAAGAAGAGCACAGTGTAGGACAGTGTGTCTCGTTAAGGGGATTTTAAGACATCATCTTGGCTTTTGAAGAGCTTGAGGGAAGTGGGGACTAGCTGGCCAAGGCTAGCAGTCAGACCTTAAAACGCCAGAGTCCTCATGAGATTCTTTCTCTGGGATTAGAACCGCTCAATATCTCTCTCCCTTTCCTTCCTTATTCACTGAGAGAGACTGAAGAAGTCATCCAACTTGCTGACACACGCCGCGCGGCTGAGGTCAGCACACACGGTTGTCCTACCTGCCCGTTCAACCGGACAAAAAAGGCCTCCAGTTTGGGGTCAGAGGTCACTGCTGTTAGATTGTTAAAAGGCAACGTTCTGAAGTGGAGCGTGTGGCTATGGCCAGGCCTGTCTGGATGTGCTCACAGGCACACACAAACAAGGCCCATGCATGCATGCATGCATGCATGCATATGGGCGTGCACGCCAGACACACATACACAGTAAAGATAAAAGGGGGAGGAGTTCAGTGTTGCAACCGGCCCATGAAAACTCCTTTGCCTTTTCATTTTTTCACTTTTCCTTTTAAGAAAGGGAAGAAAAGAAAAAAAGAATCCCTTATCCCCCCTGCATAAAATAAGACTTTCGCCAAACGTTTTAGCAGTTAGTTTGAACAACAACATGTTAAGAGTCTACAGCTCTTTTCTGAAAGGACGACCGCTCGAGTGCGCTTGCTGTAACACAAGCGTCCGCATGAAAGCTGATGTGCACACACAGGTCCGTGCTGAGTCTGAGTCGTGTCGCAGCTTCAGCCCGCTCGCAGAGTCACAGCACGGCGGCCCGCTGAGGCTACAGGTCTCAGACACACCCGGGGGGTGGGCTGGCGGGCGGGCGGGGGGGATGGGGGGGCCGCCAGTGCTGGTGCTGTCCTGCCCGGTACAATGGATGGACCGCTTGTGTTATGCATGCAAGTGCGCGCACGCACACACGTGGAAACCGTCTACATGTGTCTTTTCGTTGGCACGGGGGGAAGGGGCATGGCATGAAGGCCACTGAGCTACGGTTCCCCTGAGAGGCGTGGTGGAGTGCTGTGACTGGAGATGCTGGGGCATCTGGGAAAAAGGCCGTGGTGGTCTGACGGTACCCAGCTGCTGCTGCTGGACGCCGCTACAGCGCGGGGCCACGCTATGCTCTTCCTCGAGGCATTCATCGAGTCAAACGCGCAGGGGAGGGGGGGGGAGGGAGGGAATGGCGGCGGATCATTGGCTGCTGCCCGTGTTCTCCACCAATGAGAGGCCCTGGGAGGGCGGCTGCAGCAGCTCCCGTTTGTATGTCTTTGGCGGCAGCTTGGGCAGCTGGGAGCTAGAGTTGTGTCGCGGGGGGATGGGCGGGGCCATGCTGGACGGCTGCAGGGGACACAGGCTGTTCTGGCTGGCACTCAGTGGGCAGCTCCTGCGGGGGTTGCGTGGCGACGGGGTGCTGGGGGGGGTGCTGGGCGAGTTGGGCGAGCTGCTGAAGTCCCAGGGGAAGCGGTTCACCGGAGACGGCTGCAGGTTCAGGGGGTAGTTGATGAAGATCTCCGGGGGTCGCTGGGGCACCAGGGGCGGCGTGTCGGGCAGGGGGTCCCGGGGAGGAGGCGGCGGGGGGCTGGGCAGAGGCCCGTCGCACACCGGAACCCTGGGCTGCATCCTGGGCACTGGAGGGGGCAGTCTGGGGGGGATGGCCGGTGGGCTGTCGGATATGGTGCTCAACTGAAACACACACACACATTGCTTCCAATGGTCAGCTCTCACTACAAAGGCCCCCAGAAACTAATCTCCATGTTGGGTTTGTTATGTTGCAAATATGTTGGTCAAATAAACATGTAAACATACCGTTTACTGTTATTAACAGAAAAGAAAAACCCACCAATCTATAGTATTGTCTATATTTGCAATGGGAGCCATTGGCCATAAACGAGTATTACATTGACAAGAATAAAGAGAGATAGAATGCTGTCATCTGCAGTGCAACTAAGCTCGCACGCACACACAACACACACAAACTATAGTGGCACTTCTGTTTTCTTGGCTGTTGCAATTATAACCGTAGTTTCTGATAATGCTCACGATTGACAGGAACTCTGCAACCTACATTAGTTCCAAGTAATGCTATTTCTCAATTACTCTGAATCTTACCATGAATTTCCATGTAAAAACAGAGACACCTGTGACTACTGAATCAGCAACAGCACTGTTGCATTATAATGTGTGAGCCACACCCACCCTGGCCTCAGACATGGTGTCTTTCCGCCGTGGGGGGAGGGGCGGGGGCCTCATCTCTTCTCCAAGTTGGTGCAGACTTCCACAAGAAACAGACTGGAACTCTGTAAGGGACAGGGAGCAAAGGTTAACGGGCAGCCTCTTGCATCCACTGACTAACCTTACACTGCACCCAAACACTACAGCAGCACTTAGCTCACAAGCCACCAGAAGGACACACCATCATTAGTCTCCTTCACAGGAACCCAAAGCTACCCATAATGCTGCGCTCACATGGAACCAATAGAGAGAATACACTTTCTGGACTGCACGGCAAATAAGTCCATCGGAATGGCAGTTGCTATGGCGATGTTGCATTGTTTACAAATATTTTAATTAAAATAAAATACAAAAATATTCAACACAATTATTTAGACGCAACTGTTTCATGTAATTATTTTTGTACTAGTGTTGTTGCACCAAAAGTATTACCTTCTTGTTGTCAATGTTTCCTCCGTGTGTGAGGGAGCTACGAACATCCGGTTGTAAATGCCGTTGTGAAGGACGACAAAAAGTTTAAATATTGTAACTTTCAATGGCATGCCGTTGCTGGCATTTTTTTGTCGGTCACAACTGATATTGGCAAAATCAGTTTGGTTTGCAGTCTGCCGTGTTCCATGTGAACGCAGCATAAAGGTTACACTTTCTTCCTGTCATGTCTAAATTAAAAGGCTAGCTAATTGTAAGCCAATACACCTATTGTCAAATTCACCAAATATCTCCTCGCATTATGCCCTTGTATCAACCAAGCCGTAGTACTACGCTTTGCTTCACAATGCGCTGAAATGCAAAATTTGGCCAATTTTACAAAATGTGTATTAGTTTACATATAGCTTGCAATAGATGACTATACCTTTAATGGTTGGTGTCACTGTCCAGTGTTTTTAGTTAATGTGGTTTATTAGACTTGTGTACACACAGTAGCTGTGTTTACATGTTCCCTAATATTCTGACTGGAATTTGTTTAAAATCCCAACCATAATGAAAATGCACCATATAAACTCCTCAGCCGGAATAGAAAGAGTTAACCCCATTAACATTTCATTGGATGCAGAGGAGTAGTATAAATAGTTACATAATTCCAGAAAGATTTTACCATGTAAACGGTTTAACCAGATTACTTCCTGGCTGTGTTCTTTTGTGCAACGCCCCAAGTTTTATAATGTAGGCTACTGTTTAGTAAATGTCAAATTTATTGAAGACAAGGCAGTATTCTGCACAGCCAGGTACAAAGTCTGGACAAAACAATTGACCTTTCCCAAGCCCCGCCCCTTTCACTTGTCTTACCTAGTTACTGTAACAAGGTAGGACAAAACACCATAGAAAGCTTTTACAGGAAAACAGACAGTTGACGGGAGCTTCCATTCAAAAAATGCTTAACTGTTATTGGAGGACATGCATAAAGGGCCGGGGCTTGGGATAGGTCATTGCGACATGCGTAAGTGAATGGGTGTTACGGTGACTTCATCACACAGTCACACAGCCTCACTCTCCCTGATGTGCCTGCAACTAGCTGTTTTAGCCTCTCTGCAGCTGGGACACTACCTAGTGTACATAATGTGTCCATGGAAAACCTCTATTCCTATTAATTGCAACGACGCATGTAACAGTAAATGATATTAGATGGCATTCCATGTTAACACGGAACCCAAAGTCTTCTAATCGGAAGGATTTAATTTGGCATGACAAAAAGTGTCCATGAAAACACAGCTAGTGATTGTTCAAGTTTTGCATTAGATCTTCAACTAACTGCAAAATACCAGTCTATTAATCCAAATATATTTAACTTTTTGTTATTCCTCACCTGTAGCATGTCTGGGACACTACAAAAGGTCTATGAACTGCTTGTATTATTTACACAATTATATGCACGTAACAGTACAAATAACTACATTAATCATAGAAATTCTGTTTTTAAATCCTTGTGACCAGATATTGTTGGGGGCTAATGCCCATACTCGGAACCACTTCACTGAAACCCAACTGTTCTCATCATTTAGTAGAGCTGTGTTTATTGTGTTGACATAAGGTGGCTTTGTACATGGGTGGAGTAAACAACATTAGAACAACATGATTTTCCCAAAGCTGTCCTGCCTTAACCCCAGAGCTTGCATAGATTCAACTGATGCATTTCTAACAACTGTTAAAAAGGTATTAGAGCTTTATATTTGTACAAAGAACTGCAGTGCATACTTACTTGACGGTGGCAGCAGAACTGGAGCAAATATGGAGTTACTTCCTGTAAACACAAGCGTGAGGTTAAACATTTACCCGGAATAGTTGAGCAAGGGAAAACTGCTAAATTTCAACACATACTCAGTATTTTACCTCATCAGAGAGAAAACATCTTTGTGTAGTTATCGTATATATTACATTAACTCCTTATTTATTGCTTGACGCTTGGAGTCGGACTATTTCAGATTATCAATGAGCAATGGGTAAGCTTTTAAATAAATTCCCCTTAAATACTGGGTGCACACACGCTCGATGTAACGTCTACACATAGCGACCCCAATGTAACGTCTAGACGTGGTCACCTCAATGTAACGTCTACACATGGTCACCCCGATGTAACATCTACACGTGGTCACCTCAATAATGTAACGTCTACACATGGTGACTCCAATAATGCAACGTCTACACATGGTCACCCTGATGTAACGTCTAAACATGGTGACCCCGATGTAACATCTACACGTGGTCACCTCAATGTAACGTCTAGACGTGGTCACCTCAATGTAACGTCTACACATGGTCACCCCGATGTAACATCTACACGTGGTCACCTCAATAATGTAACGTCTACACATGGTGACTCCAATAATGCAACGTCTACACATGGTCACCCTGATGTAATGTCTAAACATGGTGACCCCGATGTAACATCTACACGTGGTCACCTCAATAATGTAACGTCTACACATGGTGACTCCAATAATGCAACGTCTACACATGGTCACCCTGATGTAACGTCTAAACATGGTGACCCCGATGTAACATCTACACGTGGTCACCTCAATAATGTAACGTCTACACATGGTCACCTCAATAATGTAACGTCTACACATGGTGACTCCAATAATGCAATGTCTACACGGCCATCTTAAGGTGCCCAGTTGTGGTCCAGGTGTGTCCCCTACCTCCGTAGGAGCTGCTGAGGTCGTGCTCCATGAAGACGGAGCTGAGGTCGGAGGAGGCTGACTGAGGAGGGGTGGGGGTGTTGGGGGAGGTGGGCACCGATGCCGACGCCTCCGGCTCCGTCTCGGCGATGCTCCGGAAGGTGATCTTGTGGGGGGGCTCCCGCTCCAGGGGCACTGGGTGGCCTTTCATGGTGCCGGAGGTAGAGGTGCGCACAGGCCGGATCCCCGGGGACTTGAGCGTGTACTGGGTCTTCCTGGGCTGTGGGAGCGCACGCACACACACACACACACACACACACACACACACACACACACGGAGAGGAGCTGTAGACTACGCAGCATAGAACATGTCAAGGAACTGAGTGAGGGGAGGAGAGGGGCTGAGAGGGGCCCCCCATTAACCTTAACATGAACTGTAATCAGTGGACAAGGAGTACTGTCTAACAAACCTGTAGATCCATATTCAATCCATAAATGCAGAAGTAGTCAATATTAACAGCAGCATTGATGCAGTCCTATTACTTAGTGTACAGCTCAACAAACATGTTAAGGTGCAGTTAACACCATACAGAGAGATTGAATGAACTTACAAATCTGGGAGGTTGCTTGCAGTTGCGGGGCTCAATCTCCAGAGACTTGTTGAACAGGTAGTCTGAGAACTCCTTCTCAGTCCTGTCGCCCATGGGATTCAGATTCTCAAAGAACTTCTGCATGAGAAAGACATTTCACTTGGAGTTAGCCAACAACATACCACGGTATATGGTATATACTAGTGGTGCAACGGATCACAAAACTCACGGATCAGATTGTGTCATGGGTTTTGGGCCACAGAACGGATCATTTTATATATCACGCCCCCCACACACAGAAGCTGTGTCTCAAATCACGTACTTCATGAAGTACACTTCGACTAAGTGCACTATGCACACTATGTACTTACCTGCGTAGTGCGTAAATTTGGAGAGAGTAGTATTGTCTCAAATCGAACACTCAAGTTGTGCACTTACCGGAACATTGGATTCTCACCCGCTAAAAAAAATATCCGCAGGCTTATTTTTAGTTAATTTCTTCAAAACAAACGCATACATTTATTGGATGGGATTTGGAAATTACTTAGTAGAAAGTGCTCCTCCCACTTGCTGATAAAAGGCTACCGGCTGGTACCGTGTGTTGATTTATATTATTTATGTTGTGATATACATAGCTGATATTATGTTGTCCTACATAATTACCCTTATATCACACTTACCTAAACAAAATAGTAATTAAAATATCATTATCTGTGCTCTAACTTGACTGACAATAACATTGTACATTCAGAATCAGAACAGATAAGAATACTATCTACATTATGCTAATGAACTCTTATAACTTAACTTTCTGTAG
>JAODOY010001227.1:0-13027 GCA_025399855.1 Forbesichthys papilliferus
GTATGTATGTGTGTGTATGTATGTATGTATGTATGTGTGTGTATGTATATGTGTATGTATATATATATATATATAGGCATATCTCGGCATTTCTCTGTTATTTCCATGGCTCTGGTATAGCCTATATACAGTATGTAACATGCATATGCTAACACCTAGTAGTGGTTATTTGCTACACTTTTATTCACCCACCCGTTCACCCAGGTCAGCTGACCAGCTGCTCCTGAGTGTGCCTAAAGCAAGGCGAAAGCTGAAAGGGGATCGTGCCTTTGCTATGGCAGCTCCTACACTGGAATGCTTTACCTCTGCCCATCAGACAGGCTCCGTCTCTGTCTGCTTTTAAATCGCGCCTCAAACCATCCACCCGTTTGGCTTTCAAAAACGGACATTGACATTGATTCAATTGTTTTATTTGTAATATGTTAATTGTATTGTGTTATTGTGTCTTATATGTGCTGTACATTCCATGCATTATATGTATTTTTCTGCACAGCACTTTGTGACAACTTTTTGTATTTTTAAAGTGCTACAGTATATAAATACATTTTGCTGGCTTGCTTATTTTCTTTGCTACAATTGGTCATGCTAGAGAGTGTGCATTGCAATGTATTCATACCTCTATCAGTACAGGATAATTAAATTCAAATGGAATTTCTATTTCTACTTTTTTGTTTACTAAATAAAAAATGTTCCACCTTTCTAAAATCTAAGTCAGTTTTTGTATCTATCGCATGAAACTGCTCTGAAGTTTTGCTTACGAACTGTGCTACTACTGCACAACACAACATTATCATAAATAACTTTCTAATTTTCAATCTAACCAAACTACCAAAGTCCATTTGCTAAAAACAAACAACATGAATCTGCTCAACAAAAATTCAGTTAGTAACCTAATATACATTGCATACGGTTAATTTGTAATATGTTTTGTTTTAGGTACCCCAAGACGATAAGCATAAGATTTGTAATGATGGATTAACTCAATTCAGTTCTCTAATGCCTTTTGATTGTATAGATAACAAATTACATAACGGTGGGAACAAAGGTCTTTAGGCGTTCCTGTAGATCATTGAATGGATTCACACAACATAAGGTACATAAATATGGCAGAACCTTTTACAATTTTGCTAACTATTGGATAGCAACTGTTTGAAGCACAGGCAATTTTATGTATTAATTTAACACATTCTCATTGCCGTGATTAAAGGTAGAGACGGTTCATTCTCTCACGCTACAACAGACGTAAAGTGAAAAGAAATGGCACATTTTTGGGGGGATTCTTCAATGGCTTTTCTTGGAGTAAGCATCTTTATTGCCAGTATGACCTACATCATGTACCAACTGCTTAGCAGACACCTACGTAAATGGTACGATATGAAGCCTATTCCGGGTGTGGGTGGAACAGCTCTGCCCCTCATTGGAAATGCTCTGCAGTTAAAAAATACTCCTGGAGGTAAGAACAAATTACTGAATGGAAATGAGAGTCAATACAAAATCCCATCTTGTTTATAGTTAAGTATTTGGAAATTGCCATGACACCAGATTTCAATGTCTCCCTTTGATCCAGAGTTCTTTAATCAAATTGTTGAATACACAAATGAGTTCCGGAATGCACCACTACTTAAACTCTGGATTGGACCAGTGCCATTTGTGCTTCTCTTCCATGCTGAAACCATTGAGGTATTCATATTTCTAGCTTCTGGTCATTTCAATAGTATAGAGGTGCCCTCCTATATTTGTGTCTTGATTTGCCCACAACCGTTTTTTATACACACGTACTGTTCAGCTCTCATAGGCTCTCATGACATGCCTTCCCAACAACCACACACACACACACACACTTCTATTATGTTTCAAGACATAAACAGTGATCTGAGGAGGACATTTGGTCAATATTTCACAAATGCAATGTTTATCAAATTGCACAAACTTGAAATTGTTGTATGCAAAACTATTTTGCACTATATCACGTAACTGCTGCTATACATAAAGATGTTGATTACATGATCTATATTTTCAGACCATTCTAAATAATCCAGTGCATATGGACAAGTCCTATGCGTATCAGTTTCTACATCCCTGGCTTGGAACTGGCCTTCTTACAAGGTATAACAAAGGGCACTTAATGTATACTAAAGATGCAGCATACATATTTAGCTACAAGCATAATACTGTAACATGCGGTGTAGCACTTGGGGAAATATGCAGAATCAGTATATTTCCTTTTTAGAAGAAGGATATGGTTCCACAAAGAACCATCGCTGACTACGGTAGTAAACATTCATTTAGTGCATGATTCTTTGTGTTCCTCATTGAAATCAAGTTTTCAATTCTTCTTTTAGTTTATGTACGGTGGGTTGCATGGATGGTGAATGGGTTACTAGTTTAGAAGAGTTTGCCAAGCATGCAAACAGTGCAAAGTCTTTTCTCTGCCACGCTCAGATAAAAGGATGTCACTGTGTGCCAGTTACTGTCAGTGAACATATGGGTCTCCCTTCTAGCCATGCCCCAGTCACATTCAATTAAACCTGTTGCACTTCACTAGCACTGGAACCAAGTGGCGCAAGCGTAGAAAGATGCTGACCCCCACCTTCCATTTCTCCATCTTGACGGAGTTCCTGGCCGTGATGAACGAGCAGGCGGAGATTCTTGTGGAGAAGCTGGAGAAGGAGGCAGGGAGGGGCTCCTTTAACTGCTTCAGCCACATCACACTCTGTGCCCTGGACATCATCTGTGGTGTGTGTGTTTGGTCTTTGATATTTGTTTTAAGAGATTTAAAATTATTGTACAATTATTGTCTAGGAGCTAATTTTTTTAAATTACTAAATTCAGTAAGTCATTGGCATATTGCAGGGTGCCATGACCGTCTTTTTGTTAATACCAAATAGATATATGTAGAAAAATAGATTAGTAATACTACAAAGCATTTTTATTTTCTACTATTATTTACTACTATTATTTTCATGTATTATTAATGTAGTGTATGTTGTCATTATTTGTTGTTAGCTGTCTATCTCAGTCTGGCTGAGTTGATTAAATATCACTTTGGATGGACAAGATGACACTACTCAATCCCCCATGTGTACTATAGCCAGGATATACAGTAACTAACTGTGATCTTTCATTTTGGGATTGCACAAAGCACTATTTGATTGATCTTTCTTTCAGAAACTGCAATGGGCAAGAATATTTATGCACAGAGTAATTGTGATTCGGAGTATGTCCAAAGTGTGTATAAGTAAGTTATATTGTCTCCGTTCTTCTCTTTTGTTCACACAATACACAACATCCTACTGTATATCTGGAATAATAACAGCCTAAGAGTGTGTATATCTATGATCAATGCTACAACAGTACGTTTGTATGTTTTTGTTTCACTACATTTTCTCTTTAGGATGAGTGATATAATCTCACGCAGACAGAGGATGCCCTGGTTCTGGCCCCAATTTTTGTACAATTTATTTGGTGAAGGCTGGGAACATAACAAAAGGCTCAAGGTTCTCCACACCTTCACCTATAATGTAAGTCATGGAGTTCAATTAGCTCAGCAAATTACATTGGGGGTCATGGAGTAAAGGAGGTACTGAATGAGTTCGATAAACCCAGCAAATTATAATGGAGGTCATAGTGTCAAGGTGGTAGTATATAATTCCTTCTACAGCGAGTATTACGAGCACATTTTAAGATATATAATTGTAAGAATCTTTGGAAAACAACTTTGTCCAACATGTATTTCTCCCTAGGTTATACGTGAAAGAGCAGAGAACATTTCAAATACTGAATCGGACAGTGAGTCCGATCAAGGCACAAGGAAGAGACCAGCTTTTCTAGACATGCTCTTGAAGGCCACAGATGAGGATGGCCACCGGCTGAGCCACCAGGATATTCAGGAGGAAGTGGACACTTTCATGTTCAGGGTTCGTGTTTCTGTTTATAAGCAGACAAGTTCCCTTCTCTGTGCACTGTACTTATGTTGGAGCTGTACTAGTATTCCAGAACCACCTTAGTATCATTATCAAATCCACTTATTGAGATCAGTGTAAATAAAAAACTGGCTAGAGATTCAAGGCCCACCGCTTATGAAGTACTGCACTGCCACTACAGTAGTGTACTGTATCTGTCTGTCTCAACATAGTGCATGTAATGAATGACCTTTGTCTTTCAGGGTCATGACACTACGGCAGCTGGCATAAACTGGGCCATTCATCTGCTAGGCTCTCACCCTGAGGTTCAGAGAAAAGTACAACAAGAGCTCCAGGAGGTGTTTGGTAATATATAAATACCCATCTTCATATTTCATCACTATTAACAGAGGCTTTTTGACTCATATTTGCTGAAAGTGACACATCTATAAACGCTCCTTGCCATAATAAATAGGAAATAATTTAATTTCTGTAGATTTACTTTGGCCTCCATGAAATTTCCCTTCAAGCTAGATGTCCCTCTGGGAATAACAGGTGCACGTTTTGCCCAAGCCCAAGTTACAATAAAAGGGGCTAACTGAAGCTGTCCCTCAGCTTGCACACATGCACTTCATTTAGAATATATCCGTGACAATGTTGCCCTGTGCAAAAACAAGACTTTAATGAATTGCTGTTCTAAGCACTCATCCATAGGTCATGCAAAAATAAATGAGCAATGCATTACTACATACATGTAAGAATTATTGCAGAATTATTGTAGCTGTCATTTAGAAAAAGCATTTCATCTGCTCTGCTCTGCAAAATATGCCTTACAGCCACAGACTGCAGCATTGACCAAGCGGAGAAATGACCTAACCTGATCAATAAACTGTGTTCTGTGTTAAGGTGATTCTGAACGGCCTATTAACACAGATGACATGAAGAAGCTGAAATATCTGGAGTGTGTGATCAAGGAGTCGTTGCGACTGTTCCCCTCTGTGCCGTTCTTTGCTCGCAGCATATGTGAAGACTGCCACATCAGTGAGTGACACTCGGCTAGTTGACTGTACAGTATGTCGTGCTTAACGTCATAACACAGTAGCTTCTTGTTGTCGCACATCAAGGGGAGGGGTAGAGATCTACGTGTGAGAGGACCTCGGTAGAAGGAGGAGTACAGATGTGTGTGGGCCATTCGGCACTCTCAGAGTTTCAAAGCAAAACAGCAGACATTTTTTTGCAATGGAGGTTGAAACCTCAGTGGCGATTCAGGGTCACGTATCTCTAAAAACAATGAATATGCTCCCATCTCAGCGAACATGGTCATTATGCTTCTTCTGTGCCTGTAGATGGCTTCAAAGTCCCCAAAGGTGCCAATGCTGTGATTATCCCCTACGCCCTCCACCGTGACACGCGCTATTTTCCCGACCCTGAAGAGTTCCGTCCGGACCGCTTTCTCCCTGAAAATTCAGTGGGAAGGCCTGCGTATGCATACATCCCCTTCTCAGCGGGACTCCGCAACTGCATAGGTAAGGAGAGTATACAGTATGCTTACTGTTTCTCTGGCTTTCTATGGGATAGATAAGATGGATGGATGATGGATAGAAAGGTGCTGGGTTCAATCGCCAACAGCCGGATGCCTAATCTTACCTGATCTTAATTAATTCTACTCGCTTCTACTCAGCTTTAAGTCTTACTCATTAAAGTGTTTGCTAAAGAACCTAATTGTAAAAATATTAATTTACTATTCTCCAGGGATGTGGAGGGGCGGTGTTGTGTTAAATCAAAAACCGAGCTGTTTTTATTCTCTCCTTTCCAGGTCAGCGCTTTGCAATGATGGAAGAAAAGGTAATTTTGGCGTCTATTCTGCGTTGTTTTAACATCGAGGCTTGTCAGAAACGTGAGGATCTCCGGCCACTTGGGGATCTCATCCTGCGGCCGGAGAAGGGAATCTTGATCAAACTGGAAAGGAGGAGGCCCCAATTAATTCAATAGGTCCCAGCATCTTTACATGCATTTACATGTATAAGGTCTCTAGAATGGCAGTGACAGTTTGATGAGTTTCAGACTGGGGTGATTCACAGGGCTCGCACCACTGGCCGAAAGAATGATCAGGGTGATTGTCATCATAGAAACCCGCAATGCATATTTGTATTCAATCATATACATGCATTAATTAAAACACTATATTAAGATATCAGAAAAAACTGTGTATACACTTATTAACATATATAACAAAAATGATGTCAAAACTATTTGTAGTTTTCACAAGGTGCTATGGCATAATATAAATGAAAGTTTTTGCAAGTGTAGGCAAACAACAATCCTAATATTACAAAGCTGCCAACATGACTTAACCAAAATAATTTTCATTATTACAGCAGTCCTGAACTAATTTGCTAATTTTTTTCATTCATTCATTTATTCTTGCTTTCTCTCTTTCACTATTTTCAGTTGAACTGCATACAGTATAAGTAATATATGTAAGTGGAACTTAATGTACAGCAGACTTTGCCTGATTTCAACACACAATTCATGTACACTACAATAAAAGCAACACCCAGTGTTCATGGCCGTTAGATAATGCATGGATCAGCAAATAAGAAATGTTAGTTGACTGTTATTTAAGTTAAGTTAATGATTATACAGTATATGGTAGGTATGTTGTCACTGTATGATAATATGGCATGTACCTTATGTAGTGCATGATAACGACGATCTATGCAATAACTAAAAGATTAAATATTTATAAATAAACACAGATTAGATTAGATATGCCTTTATTTGTCCCATACATGAGAAATGTAGTATATAACAGCAGCAAAGTGGACAGTAGTAAATAAAGTGATAAACAGTAAAACCAAATATAAATATAATACTTAAATAACACCTAGATAAATAATTAGCAGTTAAGATATTAAAATTCCAACAAAAGGTAGATTTTGTTATGACACATTCAATTTCCCTTGGTAAGTAAGTTATACTGAAACAAAAACTGACTATTTACAACAGTTATCCAAAAATTAAAATGAGGTTTTAGCTGGCATGCTTGCAGCAGTTATGACTGATGCAAGCTCACATCATTGACTAGATAAAACAGAGGTGCCTATGAACATAGCAGGAAGACAATCAATACTAATATTAAATAAAACACTAGAAATAGGTATATGAAATATAAGGATCGTGTCAGAAAAGCACATAAACACATGCTCACACACCTGGATAGTTATTTAAAAGCATCTGGAACTTTAACATATTGTTTTTGTGTACAGTAAAATTATTTTATAGAAGTAATCACATTCGATAAACGATTAACCACTGCTAGATAATAAATACTGTAACTACGCCAAACAAAGATATTACCACTAGAGGGTGTTATTAGCTGCACACCTTGCACAGACAAATTCCTCCAAAGTGTCCTCAGTAAATGTTATGAGCTGTTCTCAGATCAAATTTGTTTTACAATGTTCGTATGATCTTTAATACAGTCTACCACACACCAAACACTTGTTCAAATTCATTTTGAGAAAGAGATTCCCATGCCCTATGGTGCAATACAATGAAATCCCTTCCTTACAAATATCGATCATGTAGAACCTCTGACTTTGAACCCACACCATAATGTCATGTTGGATTATAATCTAGTACATCTACTGGCATTCCGCATTACACAAAACATTACACATTATCATAAACATTATAACAGGAGATTACCAGATTAACATGACCAGAATTACAAAATGGCAATTAAAGGAAAACATTTAATTTATACATATAAATGTTGTGAAACACAAATATGACATGATGTGACATGACAGACATTAAATGTTCATTTGCAGCTCAGTGTGTTATGTACTGTTGTAAGTATTATACTATCTCTGTTTATATTAATTCAGTAGGAGTCCTGCCTTTCCTTACATACTGTATTTCTGCTTATGTGGGATTAATCCTAAAAATATCAAATATTGACATTTTTGGTGATTTGACCTACAAAACCAGAGATTATGGCTTTCAGCGATCAACTACACAAAAGTCACTTAGGTAACTACAATATCATATATAGGGGATTTTTACAGTGCTTGTGCAAACATTTACAGTAAAATAATCTAAAACAGAATGTAACATTAAATCTTTCAATGTCATATTTGACAAAATTGTTAAATACATGACATGTCTTTATCAGAATTTAATGCTTCTGTTGTTGGATTTTGCATAACACAGAGGGAAACATCTCACAATATATCATTCTCTGTACTTCTACTTAGCACATGGCTGAGAAATTACTCCAATATAGCTTTACATAGAAAATACTTGTTTGCTACTTTGTTAATGCTAAATATATTGTATACTGTATCATCTATATGTAGACATGCAAAATTGTTTACATTATATACCAACATAAGCACTTGTAGTACTGTATATCAACACCTCACAAGGTGTAAACCATATTTTACTAATCCATTACAGATGTGAAAACAATAAGGGCGACCTTAACTGATCAGGATCCATCATTTCAAAATAATAAAATAAATAATGCATTTCAGGGGCTGAGGGTAAATATTGTAGTTCTAATAACAAATTAAATAGGGATTATAACCACATAAGAAGATGACACACATATTCACAACATTTTCAGATAAATATTATTATTTTACCAGAAAGATATCTTGTGCATATAATTATAGCTTTTGTTGAAATACTGGGATGTAAAGGGACGAGCTGAGATTTTGTTTCACTGCAGTGTATAGAGCGTTTTCAGGTGCATGGTGGGTTTGAGTTTGAAACCAGAACAGCGTTGTTTCTCTAATCTAATAAAATAATCTCTTCTTTATGTGTAACTTGGGTTTCATGTCAAAGCATTTCAAATGTATTCACTTATCATGCATTTGAATATACAGTATGCAACACATACAGCAGTGCATAGGCCCTACAGTATAACATGTATTGCCATAGCATAAACACTATGATTAAACACGCTTGTGCTGACAGACACATACACACATACAGACACATGCACAAATACTGTACACACGCACTTTGCCAGTCCTGTAATCACCCCCATAAATCCATAGACTGTATCTTTAATTGTTATGGTTCTAGGCTGAATGACATTAATGTACTGTAAGTGATTTGAGGGGAACTTCTCTATTGCTACTATGTCTCAACTACACACACACACACACACAAACTCAGAAGGCTTGACCTGGAGATGATCTACTGCAGAGCCTTTGACTCAGTAACAGGCTTTCTTTTGGATTGAGATAATGTCATTTTCCCTGAGTGTAAAAAAAATATCTAATACCACTCAGATGTGTCTAGATAACAGGAGATGTGCATGTAGTATATCCCCATGTGTGTGTGTGTGTGTGTGTGTGTGTGCAGTAGACTAATTTGTATTACTGTTTCTCAATCAAGTTAAATGAGTGTTTATGGATAAACCTAATGATTCCTATTCATGCAGTCTTCAGAGTGTTCGATTTTTGTAGAGCGCCACAGCATGGATTGCCCAAAGAAGCATGACAAATAATATTGTTATTAACGCACACTACTGAAAATGTGCTTCCCATACTATATTCTCTTTCAACCAGACTACAATTTGAGTGAAAATAATCTCCAGGCTTTCATTCATTGCTCACGTGATAGGAACACACTGACCCAAAAGACCTGGATCTTTGAGTCGTTCGTTCATTGCTCATATGACAACTACTACTGCTGAGAATAGGACTCAAAAGAATCAAAGGATCTGGATCTTCGGGTCTTTGGTTCTTTGATTACGTGGCACAAGCTAGAGCAAGAGACTCAAGCGACCATGAGATAATCCCTTTCTGTGAAGTTAAAGTATATTCTTAAAAAGTATTTGTTGCTAAATGGAAATCTGCCCATCTCAGTACAAGCACACTTTACTAGAGAGCTAATCAGATGAGCAGTGACACTTTTACTAGTCTGAGGAAAATGTCCATTATTTTCCATTGTTCGCATGGCAGGGACACACTGACTCAAATTAATCAAATTATTTGAATCTTTGGCTCTTTGCTCATGTGACACCAGCAATAGAGACTAAAAAACAAATAAAAATACTAATAAAAACACTTTTCTTTACACTGAACGAGAATCAAATATCTGGATCGCTCAAAAGATCTAGAGGTCCCATCACTAGCACAGGCACCGCAATCAGAAGACCATTTGATTCACCACTAAAAAAAAATCATCATTTGTGCTAAACTTTTTTTGTTCCTTAACATTTCTACTGCATAACTATAGCTGAAATAAATGTAGGCTACGTATTGTACATGCATATTGAGTTGAAGCAATATGGCATTATATCTGAAATTAGGCTACATGCATGCATATTGAGTTGAAGCAATATGGCATTATATCTGAAATAAATGTAGGCTACATGCATGCATATTGAGTTGAAGAAATGTGGCATTTTATATCCGCTGAACACAACATGGTGGCAGAACAATGCTACGCTACATGCATTTGGATTCACAGAGGTGCTACTATACTGTATGCATGCATGTGTGTTCCGAGGGCCTTTTTGGGTGTCACTGGATACTACAAGTTCTCCGGGTATATTATTATAAAATATAATATATATTATATATATATATATATAATAAACAGCAGAAAGCATGAACCAATAACATTAAAACACATTTTTGATGCAGTTTTCCTGATCTTGATAATATTTAGATTTAACTCAAACTACCAGAAGTGGATTACCAATTAAGTTATGGTCATGGAGTGAAGGCAGAATGGAGAGACTTTGTTCTGGTGTTGTTAATGTGCGTGTCAGTCTGTCTGGCTGTTTGTCTTTGTGTGTGGTTTGGGTGTATTTCTGCCTGTTTCTCTGCATGACGTGTGTTTGTTGTTCTGTGCGGTATCTGTGTGGTTTCTGTGTGGGAGCCAGAGTGTGGCACTGTGCTACGATAGCTGCATTCCTGTGATTTCCATGGGCATTGGAGAAACATCTGAGAGGGTTTAAGGCCAGGGTGTTCTGCCGTGCCCGCTAGAAGTCTGTTTGCCCGCTCCCCGCTACTTTGAGAGTGTTTATCTGTAGACTAGCTGCAACTAATGGTGTAGAGGAGGAATACTTTGCAGCATAATGACACCAGGCTTCTGGGTGAGGTGGTCCGATAAGCTGGTGTTGTCCGAAAAAGAGTTATACTAATAATCAAAACAACAGGCAAGTACTGTGACCCTCCATGAATGCATTCATTTGTAAATGATAAATGGACTGCTTTTATATAGCGCTTTTAGCCAAAGCGCTTTACAGTATTATGCCTCACATTCACCCATTCACACACATTCATACACAGATGGTGATTGCTGCCATGCAAGGTGCGACCAATCACCAGGTTGGTTGCATTTGTATTCTTTTGCCAATCACAAAGGACATTAAAGCTGCAAAGGATAACTTTGTAATGGTAAAATATTTATTTTTAATTCCCGAGCCTCAGTGAAGTCAACACGAGATGCCTAGGATTTACTGATATTGATTGGGTAAATGACAGGAAGTGCTGCATTCAGCTACGCTAAGCTGTAAATCAATTGACAGTGAACCAAAAACAAATAAAGTAAATGTCTGCTGAATTTCAAAATAATATGACAGCTTTCAATAAACCTTTGCTAGCATGATACTATATCCAATGGAGCTTTATACTGCCATGCAGTCCCGTTAGCATTCTAGAAGTAGATGTATCGTTTTCACAGAGACACACTCACTTATAAACTGGCTAGTGAGGTGGAGAGGGGAAGGACTAGGCAGACGCTGAATCCCTAACCGTCGGACAAATAATGAATACCCCGTCTAATTATGTGATGAGATTATGAGTGATGAGATTTCTGCCAGTGGGATTTTAATGGGCACATTGCCATTTCTAGTAACTGTCTTTTTCTCGGCATGTGGAAGCACGCAGCACTCATGAATTTGAATGTTTTCCCCACTTCATCCCTGTTGTTGTACAGTACAGTGAACTCGTAGTCTCTCTGGGCTTGTGAGTTCTCGCGTGTATGCAATGTACTCCATTGTCTGGAGTCTCCTGCGTGACGATTGGCCGAACAACCTGATACTACAAGTGTATGTTCACTGTATGGAATAATCACTGATAATGTGAGCCACAATTTCATGCTTTAGCCACTAGTGAAACAACTCGATTAGTAGCATATCCTGCGACATATGCAGAGTAGAAGTCACTGGAGATGCCATTAATTTTCTCTTCCTTTTATAAAATAATGAGATGCAGTTTGATATAGCTGAATTAGGACAGATTTATTATGAAGAAATATTGAAAGTCTTGGTTACCTAACAAATTATACACCGTTGGTTGTCTGCAAGTGTGTCTGCGTGTTCTTGACGTGTGCGTGTGATGGTGATGACAGTTAATAACCTTGCGAGACCATCCTTATCTTGCGTGCTTCAGTTTGACTTTGCCTCGAGAATCAATCTGCAGAGCTTTGAAATCATTGTTTCAGGTGAATAAATCAATCTGCAGAGCTTTGAAATCATTGTTTCAGGTGAATAAATCAATCTGCAGAGCTTTGAAATCTTGTTTCAGGTGAATAGTACGTTTTCCAGGATCCACCTGTAAAACCTACTACTGCCTATATGCAACCATCCTGCCCTGTGAAATATCGTACAAAGGGATGATGAGAGAATCAGACTTGTGGGTGTCCAGTACTCACCTTGGGCTCCAGAGCTGATCAGGCCAACGGTTCTGAGGTATTGTGGACCCACAAGCATCTAACTCACTTAATATAAGACTTTATAAAGGGCTTTATATCAGAGCCCTTTAAAATGTCTTACCTGGGGTGCCCATGTCCTCGCCCGGCGACAAGGTGTAGCGGCGGTTAAACCCCGGAGAGGGGAGGGTGCTATAACACACCCCTATAACCAATCCGGCTGTGGCCTGAGGTAGGACCGCCTACCTTCTTACGTCTATTTACAACATTTACGGCCACGGAAATACGGAAATAAATAAAAGAAGGAAATGTGGAAATACGGAAATAAATAAATGTAGAAATACAGAAATAAATAAATAAATAAAATAATGTAAAAATAAATAAATTTAAGAATAAATAAATGTATGTAAAAAAAAATAAAAATAAATGTAGAAATGCACAAA
>JAODOY010001228.1:0-35476 GCA_025399855.1 Forbesichthys papilliferus
CCTGACACAACCCCTGGCACAGGGTAAACACACTGTACTGATGTAACGCCTGACACAACCCCTGGCACAGGGTAAACGCACTGTACTGATGTAACGCCTGATACAACCCCTGGCACAGGGTAAACACACTGTACTGATGTAACGCCTGATACAATCTCTGGCACAGGGTAAACGCACTGTACTGATGTAACGGCATGCTGTAAACACAGTTGCTACTGCTAACAACAGTGCAGGGGTTCTCTGTATAGTAATGCAGCAGTAAGTTTAGTGTTGTAAAGGACGAATATTTTTTTTAATAATGTTTTTGTTTTGTTCATGTTATTCTTTTGTCATCCCCTGAACTCTTTATGGGTCCACGGTACTGTAAATACCTTGCAGTCTGTGTCATTTTACTGTTCATATCCAATATAATGAAGCTTCTGTGCGCTGCGTTTAGCCTGAGATGGTCAGAAGGACCATACTGGGGCACCTGGTAACGCTGACACACCTGGACAATGAGCTAGTAGCAGGAGAAGGTGTTGCTGCCCCGGTCCAGATGGGTGCCCTCTCCAGAATAAACCAGGTTTTGAGAAGCCACTCCCTCAGTAGATGTTACATTTATGAATAATAATGTAGCTACCTCATTAACACTGTATGATGATGGACCATGCCAGAAATACAGTTGAGAAAGTATCTAATGGAGAAATGTATTTGAGTTTTTATGATTTATATTTTGTGTCTGTAAATTGGTATCGGTATTTGGTTCTGATGGACAGGTGTCCTCTAGGATCAGCATTAGAACCAAATACCTATACCAATACTAAGGCTGGAAACATTGCTTATTACTGATACAATGTAATACAATATACAGGTACTGCATTGCACTGTAATTCAATCAGCCTCCATTGTGGCCTTTCAGGCATCTCTTCTGGCCCACTGCCGGACAGACAGCCATCGACCTCGCAGCCTGAGCCTTCTGTCAACAGCCCAGTTCCTATGTCAGCTTAGCCCAGCGCCCTGGGACTTCTCCGGAGACCCAGAACCAGGCTGGGCCTCAATGGTGAACTAGAGTTGCCTGCTTTAAATATGGTGTCATTAAAAGACAAAACAATACAAGAGTTTGACTGTGACAAATTATCTACAGTGACAAATACACTTTCCATCATTTGAACAAATACTCAAAATTGTATTACTTGCATTTTAATTATGCTTGAGTATCAGGGTAAATATTTAGGTCTATAAACAATACACACTGCATCTAGTATACTTTATACTGTGAAGTGCACACAATAACATTTCAGTCTGCTTCATAAACAGATCACTGCCTTGAATCTGGACGGCCAAGGGATTGACAGCCTTCCCAACCTGGACAAACTGGTGAACCTGCGCTGGGCCTCTTTTAATGATAATGAAATCTCCAATGTGAAGGGGCTCGAGAGCTGCCTGCGAATAGAGGAGCTGAGCCTGGAGGACAACTGCATAACTAAAATGGACGGTTGGTGTTTCGCAGAAAGGAAGAGAGATAGAAGCAAAGAGAGAACTCAACTCCGTACATGATCGTTTCTCTCTCTATGTTTTATTCAGGGTTGTCTACGCTGCATTGTCTGACCAGACTCAGTCTGAACGGGAACCTGCTGCAATGTGTGGAGGCCTCTGTCCTGGAGAAGCTGCCCAACATGCACTTTTTCTCTGTGAAAAACAACTCCATCACGTCCCTGAATGGAATCCAAAGGGCTCGATCCCTTATTGAGCTCTGCATCAGCAACAATAACATATGTACCACACGAGATATATACTTCCTCAAGGTAGCGGTCTCGGCCAAATATGCTAGCAATGACGTGATTCAATTGTCAAATTCTGACCCGAGAAATTCCTTCTCAGGGATTAACAAACCTCATCATTCTGGATATTTACGGAAACCCTCTTGTAGAGCTTTTGGAGAACTATCGGATGTATGTCGTGTTTCAGCTGCCCTCCCTGAAAGCCCTGGATGGGATTGCGGTGGTATGTGTCGATTACATTCAATCTGTCAAATGTCTCAGTAGTGGCCAGTTCTGCTTCTCCATCCCACATTCTGATAACGATGACGGTGATGCTGTGTTTCGGTAGGAAACAACCGAGTCTGAAAATGCCAAGGATGTGTTCGGGGGTCGCCTCAACCCTGACATGGTGGCGGAGAAACTGGGCCACTCCAACTACTCGGACATCACCGAGCTCCACCTGCAGAGCTGCTCCATTAGGTAATGCGGTCATACGCGGCGAATGGTTCAAAATGGACGTCAGTGCATTTTCCCAATGATGCTTGACAGTGCCTGGGGTGCCTTCTGCTCCTGCACAGGATGGTGGACCTGGCTCCGGCAAACCTTTTCCAGAACCTGTCCAACCTCAACTTGGAGCATAACAACCTCACGTCCTTCTCAGGGCTCATCTACCTGCCCAGCATCAAGGTGATTGGATAAGGTGTCACATGGTGAATCATCTCTATAAACAAATGGCTGCATGTGAATATATGTGAATCTGTAGGCAGCGACGTGAGATATTGGTACAGGTGTCCGTGTGTCCGCGTTTATGTTTTGGCATTGACCAAACATGTCGTGTGGAGAACGAATGAGGCCGAACCAAATTAGCATTATACTGTATGTGGATATCTGTGTCTAAAGATGAACCAACAAATTAGCATTATACTGTATGTGGATATCTGTATATAAAAGTGAACCAAACTCAAATCTAACCACATTCTCACATCTCAAATAGAAAATCAAATAGATAATTGTATTTAAGGAAGAGGAAGTCATGGCTGGGGTATCCGGAACCCTGGGAATATCATATTGGACCTTACCCCAGAGGCTTCAGACGATGTAGTCTGAAGCCGATGTAGCAAATCAAGCCGTTTTATGAAAGGCTCAGTCCTTTCAGTACACAAGCTCTGAGCCTTTCATAAAACGGCTTGATTTGCTATGAATCCCTTTTCCAATTACAATTAAATGACTTACAAGTTGCTTTTCTCCAAAGCGACATCCAGTGAATGCAATGACATGTATTACGGAGCAGGTAAAGGCCGGACATCTAGAGATGCTTTCAGGCAAGACGTGGTGTTGGGACCATACCCAGCTTTAGGTTACCACGAGCTTATCCTAAAAGAAATATATGTCTGCTGCCTGGCAGGTTCTCTATCTAAACTACAACCACATTGAGTCCATCCTGCCCAGGCCGAAGACCCAAGCCCACCTGACCAACAGACAGATGTTACATCAGAAAGTCAACTCCAGCGGCTATGGACAACAGCTGCCATTCAAAGGCAACAGGTAACGCACTCACGTAGCTCATTGTAATACGTAGAATGGGAAAATACTGATTTCATAACATAGATATGTCTAATGCTTCTCTATGGCGTACTGCAATAGAAGACAGAATTATACAGTATGTGCCTATTTGAACCTTTTGAGGGCAGCACTGGGCCATGTTTTTCTTTCTCTTTGTAAGTTTCTATTCTGTTGTTTAAACACACATATCTTAATATCTGAAACAGTTCTGTCTCCCTGACACATTGTTGTACTGTATATGTGCCTCACAAAAGTTTGATTGAAACCCAGTTTCACATTTTTCGTGTATCGAAAAATACATTTTCTATTTGTTTTCCCATTGTAGGGAGTGACACAACAACTCAAAGTGATTCCAGCCACCGAATGAGTTGTTCTGTGTCCTCTGTGATTGCTTTGAGTTGCTGTGCCACCTGTAAGGCCATCTCTGTGAGGCGGCGGGGGTGACGGGGTGTCTGTTCATTTGACCACAAAGGTAACGTGCCCCCACCTGAGCTTCTGTTGTGTGACGGTGTGTTTAGCAGGGAATCGGACAGCCTGGAACCACTGATGGCCAACCTGGAGGAACTGCATTTGAGTCACAATGGCATCTCCAATATGGCCAATTTACAACTCAGCAGGCTCACCAATCTCAAAGCCCTCTTCCTCCAAGGTACGCTATGGGTCGAAGCGGCACCCTTGCGCTGCGCGGAGTGGTGTATAGGGCTTGTGAAAAAGGCAAACGCAGAAAGCAAAGACCTCTTTAGACCCCCGGGACAGGTGAGAGATAACGCTCAGAGGAAGCAAGCAGACTTTTCGTTTTGGCGTCTTTTGTTGTCATTTGATTGTGTTTTTCTGTATCGGAGAGATTTGTCTCCTCGAGCAGACATAAGCAGACCACAGACTGGCCTTCGTTTTTATTTGTCTAATTATACCACCATGTTTTAAAATCTAAATCTAAAAATGAAATGACATTGAAAGATCACGCTGCATGAGCGTGTCATTTCATCATCGTCTGCATTTCTCTTTTCTGTTGTTCTTTGCTGTCGCCCGCCTCGTCAGGTAATGACATCAGCCAGGTAGAGGGCTTGGAGGGGCTGGTCCAGCTCAGGGAGCTGGCGCTGAACAGGAACCGCGTCAAGGCCTTTGGGGAGAACTCCTTCGCGTCTCAGACCGCGCTGCTGGAGCTGCACCTGGCGGAAAACCGCATCCGCGACCTCAGCCATCTGGAGCCCCTCGCCAGTCTTTCCAGACTGTTCCTCGACACCAACAAGCTTCAGGTATTCCCCTAAGGAAGGCCAAAAACACACACCAATCTGCGCTTGCACTTCCAGGCTGTTATGAATGGTTCCCAGTGAGCCGGGAAATGCACCCACACCACAAGGTGGCTTGCTTTGGTGTGTAGCCTACTGGTTCATTCATATGCTAAATGCATTCCGACATTGAAGATGTTGTTTATTCCAACTAACCGTATTACCTTCCCCACCGTGTGGAAACTAGGGGGTGAAACATAGTAATCATGAGTCGTTACCCGCCGTCTGTGACATGCATGGGTTGGTATTAGGGAGAATCAAGTTTGATTGAAGGTCATGGCTGGCTGTATCAGGAAGGAGAGGAACCAATCAAGCAACGTGTAATCAGCTGCTCGGTCTGCTACCGCTCGCCACGGGCGAGTGATTTGCACTTTTGTCGCTGGGCTGCTAACCCTGCGCTTCCTTAATCTTTTCACACTTACAATTAAGGCATAATATGCAGCAATCATCCCAACGTACCGACCGTCACGATGGGGGGCCGCGAACTGAGTTCCAGCCGAGTCCAGTTCTAACCCCCCATCCCGGCCCCCCGTCTCCCCTTTGGGACGTGAGAGAGGGGGACACTTATGTCCTGCCACATGTCCAAACTCTCTCTCATGAGATTAGTGAGAGCTCACATGTGTAATCTCTCCCATCGGCTGCTGCAAGCCGCACAACATTATGGAAAGGGCCAGGCTTAATACATATAGATTTGTGAGCCACACCCAGTAGGATGCCAGCACTGCCATGTGGACATTTGAGAGGAAAAGGCTGTTATTTAATCTTTTATTTATTTATTTATTTATGTATTTATTTTTTAATAGGAAATCGCCGAGCTTGAAAAGCTGGAAGCCCTTCCCTTACTCACTGAACTCTCTGTTGTCGGCAACCCTGTAAGTATCACACAAGTACTTACAATACACTTGCATGTAACGCAGTGTAAGAAACGTTATAATGAAGACTATGTTCTGCTGATATATGAATGTGATATAATATGGTATACTGTAGGCATACTGCATTTGGCTCATCATAAATAACCTGTGCACTCAGGTACAGCTGGTTAAGAGCCAATGGCTCAGTTCGCTACTACTGCCACTGTCTCATGCACCAGCACACCTCCACTAGTGTGACTCAGTGGCTCCAAACCAAGCGATTACGCTCCGGGCTGCCTGCTGTGCCTCTAACAGGCTGCCATCACACACAAATACACTGACCAACTGGCAGGGCCGTTGTCAGGCGCCGTTGGCATGGCTACAGCGCCCATCTGGAGATGATGGCTCACAGAGTCACCCCCACCCCTTTCCCCCTCCCAGTGCCCACGATCCAGCCAGGCCAGCACTCAGCTGTGGCAGACACCCCCCCCCAGACTCTCTCTTCTCTCAGAGGGCTTAATTCTGCTGGGGTAAGGGATGGAGGGACGGGGGGGGGGGGGCAGGGGGGGGTAGAAGCCAACAGCAATACACACTGCTGTTATATGCATGAGATCCTCAACCGCATCCTCATTTCTCCTTACTCTTCCTCTCCCCTCCTCTCTCATCGTCTCTCCTCCTCTATTCTCTCCTCTCCACACACACT
Source organism: Forbesichthys papilliferus (assembly GCA_025399855.1). Taxonomy (NCBI): domain Eukaryota; kingdom Metazoa; phylum Chordata; class Actinopteri; order Percopsiformes; family Amblyopsidae; genus Forbesichthys; species Forbesichthys papilliferus. The sequence goes on from JAODOY010001228.1 coordinate 6,146, forward strand.
CCTCTCCCGGCCTCCAGCGGTGTCCTGCAGGAATGTGCATCCCCGTCCAGGCCAGGGCTGCCTGGATGCGTGCCCTGGCTGTAGTGGGGGTACTCAGCTGGCCATATTGGTTGGGAAGGGGGGAGGGGTTTGCAGGAGAGAGTTGCTCTCAGCCCCACATCTGGCTCAGAGGGGTTCTCAGGGGCCCGGGCCCTCTCAGGACACGCTGTGTGCTAGCATGCTAGCTGTTCTAGATAGGCTAGCTAGCGTATACGGTACAGAGTTATGTCCACGTCGCTCCATAGGCCAGTGGTTCTTCTCACCATCACAATCGCCCTTGTGGTGGTGAGAAGCGGCTGCCATGACGACGTGCCCATTGGGTTTGTTTGTTTTCCCCACCCAGGTGGCCCGGCGGTCCCTCCACAGAGCACCGGTAGTGATGCGTCTGCCTCGCCTGCAGGTCCTGGACGGAGTGCTGGTCACCTTGGAGGAGAGAGCCAGGGCCGAGCTCCTCTACACAGACCAGACTGTGAGCATGCACACACACACACACACACACACACACACACACGGACACGCGCACACATCACATCACAAGACATGCAGATGTACGTACATACTATAAGACAGAGGCCATTATGGTACTGTAAGTTGTAGCTGGTGTGAACTGGAATGGGAGCCCATAATCCCGTATCTCCATGCGTGGAGATAAGGGTTGATAAGGGTTTTTATGTGACTGACCTATAAAACTCAACGAGGCCTCTTTCTTGTTGTTATTGTTGTGTAAGCCCATAATAGGCCTTATCATGAGTAATACGGTCACACAGTGGGAACGGCCAACTATCAAACCTCAAATCAAAAGAGAGACATTTAAAACCACAGCCCGGGATCAAGCTCCATCCACCTGACTGATTTGCTGTGCACGTAACAAGCGAGCGAGGCAGTAATGCTCCTCCAGCTCTGAATTAAAAGCAGCCTAAGCCTGCCGCCTTCATCCTGCTGATTAGATGAAATGTGCCCGGCCGATAATGCACCAGTGGTTTTACCCCCTATTTGCTAGGTCAACGTGACCCCCCCCCCCCCCCTCTCTCTCTCTATCTGTACTAGTACATGTGGGAATGACATGAGTGCTGATCCTGGGCTTTCTCATTAAAAACATAAACAGGAAAGGATAGTCTCCCCATCCCCTTCCCGTCATTGACCTCATAACTCTCACCCGGCTACTGTTTCATGTTTTATTGGGAGCGTACCATACTTATTGTGACGTAGCCATTATCATTACCAGTGTTGGATTAATCTATAGCCACATACAAAGTTAGAGTCCAAATACACACGCATGCACGCGCACACACAATAGCTGTGTTGGGAGGTACAGTAGAGGTATACTGAGGTGGATGTCCCTCATTAAAAGGGGTTGTATGTGTGATTTTAGAGTCATTTTTACCATAGACATCCATGTCAGCAAGTCAAATGCTCTGCGAGAGTATCTGCTCTGGTTGATATCCCCTGCCGCTATGGAAGTCGATTTAGATTTTCTTTCACCCTGCCCAAGGATTTCTCACCAATCAGGGCCTATTTTCCCTGAATGGTCTTGCAAACTCACGCGGAGGGATATTGTTAGCAAGCGTTCCCGAAAACAACTAACCTTGCCTCTAACTCTCCCCCTCTCCCTCTCACCCTCTCTCCCTCTCTCTCTCCCCCCGTGTCTCTCTCCCCCATTCTCTGTCCCTCTGTCTCTCTGTGCTGCATGGCCATGCTGCCAGTGCCCCGGGCCTCCCATGTCTTTCATGGAGACCACCCTGACGGGGCTGATGCCCCTCATGACACGCAGTGCACCCGTGCGAGGTCCATGTGTCATGGGGGGAGGGCTGCACAGCCTCCTGGGCCCTGACGTCACTGCAGCCGGCACCCTGGACGAGCCCCACGACGCATCCAGATGTGAGGTTCCACACGATAACGCATGCTGCAGTAACCTGGGATCCCTGTTCCTAGCAATGGTCTGGCAACTCAGCAGCCATCTTGGTAATGCCTCTGGGCAGGTGATCCGGGCTCTAGCTAAATGAATGGGGAAACAGCACATAAAAGCTGGTAAACCGCCTGGTGACTTTGTCCCAAGATAAGGTTGAATTATTTTATTTTGTATTATTATTTCATTTTATTATTTAATTAATTATTTTGCCACAGGAGGTAAACTTCCACTACACATGCAACTGTGAAGTTAACGGCTCAGCTCTTACAAAGCAGACAATTGGTTCTTTGCGGGGAGGGGTTTATAAAGGTAAAGGTAAAGGTGCTTTTATTGTCACATGCACACACATGTAGCGAAATACTTCCTCTGCATTTAACCCATACCACAAGGGAGCAGTGGGCAGCCGCTGTGCAGCGCCCGGGGACCAACTCCTTATTGGAGCCAGTGTCACTGGTTGTTATGGCATTACAGTATGGCGTGCGATGGACCTGTAGTATAGATCTCTGTTCATAATTCTCTAAGTGCTATAATGTCTCTGGCCGCACTTGCTGAAGCAGAGCGGCCCAAAGAGCGCGTGAGGTCTGTGTGAGGGTTCATCATGTGCAATCCCTCACACTCGCCGCTTGACTCTTTTAGCCTGGCTCTAATCCACACCTCTGTGTACTCATTCCCCAATCTCAGACAGGAGGCCAAAATTTAACATCCCTTTACGCGGCGGCCAAACCGAGGTCGCCTGCAGACATGTCAGAAGAGGTGGCGGCAGCGGTGGCATCTTTTCGGATGGAAGCAAGGTTGTCTGCACGTACTCCAGTGTGGAACCAGGCAGCAGGTTGGTTGAGAGTGAACAGTGCTGTTTCTTTCACATACAGTACATGCCTGGTGTGTGCTACGCTGTGACTCTTTCCTCATGCAAATTGTATTCCAGATTCCACTATGGTGGAGCTCATAAACCTCCACCCATGTAAATGGTCCTGAGGGGAAAGTTCTTGGGGGAAGATATGGAGCAAACCAGTGCTTATTTTTTGGTATAGACGCCAAATGTGAAAACCAGATATATAACCATAAATGCCCACGGAAGTAATTTTGTCCTGTAGATGTTTATTTTATTTTTTTGTTTTGTTTTCAATGCATGTTAATAAATCACCTTTGCGCCTGTTGAATTCTGATTTAGACCAAAACTGCTTTTAGAGAAAAGTGGGCTACTTAACTGAGGGTAGCACAGTACATCTCTTCCAATGCACGTATAATGACTGCAACTGCTGTTTTCTATCCATGTAGCTCGCTAAAACATGGTAATCTGAGGATGAGAGGTTTTGATGTCATAGGGCTGTCCTGTCCTGTCACCCCCCTCCCCCCCAAAAAAAACATTAGACCCACAGATGTAACAGCTCGTGAGTCTGGTGTGCTGTGTTCATCGGGTCAAATGGATCCTCCACAAGTGGATAATCCATCTTTAGCACACCTCTCTGAGGGCAACAATCTGTACTCATTCAAGATGGAATCTTGAATCAGGTCCAAATGGATTTTAGAGATCAGTCAGCATTTTATCCGCTTATTTATATATTATATTTTTAATATATAATTTATGTATATATTTAAAAGTGGTCCACTACGAGTTTACAACTAGTAGGCTAACGTGTAAAGGAACATTTCAGTATACAGTTAGAGTCTTACAGTATTTTATCATCTTAAAATGTTCTGTCACTGACCGTATTTTAATGAAAATGGGTTCTGAGATGCGCTAATACTAACTAATTTTAAAGTGAAATGATTACAAACTTGTAATAAAAACGATTGTCATGCGTCTTGGGCATAATGGTCTGACTTCTGAAACATATATACAATAGGCCTGGCCTACAGTATTTAAAATGGCCACCATCCTCTACTGACATTTGCCACACCACATTATAATCCTAATAATAATGTTAAATATGCGGGTATGTAACAGTTGCATATTTTCACATTTTCACATTTTAACTACAGGTTACATTATAATTCCTGCTCAGACAGGTTAAAAAACCGTTTCAATCAATGGCGGTGTTGAACCACAGCCGAGATTATCCACAAACCAATCCTAAAATATTCTTGAGTTTCTCCAATTAGCGAGTGACTTTAGTCTGACCACTAGGTGTCCTTAGCGCTCCACTAACACTCCTTCATTTGTCTCGCCGAATCAATTTTAACTGGTAATTTTTCATTCCTGCTGCTAAATGAGGTTGATGTTTGACTATCCGGCTAGTAGGCTATATCTTTTGCTAAACATGTTGAATCAGTGGGTACGTATTTCTAGTTATCAGAAGTAAAAAGGCTCTTCACTAATGGGCTCGACCCTAATGTAAATTAGGTACCTACTTCATTTAATTTGTGTACCTCCCCAGAACTGAGGAGGAGGAGCACTGCTCAAAGGAGTGCGTTAAGTCATTGCCTTCCTGCCTGACATCAGACGTCAACAACATGGGCTCGACAAAAACAAAACAGAAATATCTAATGCAGAGATTTGGTGGGTCAATATAAAAATGATGTAATGCATGACATACAGGATTATTACACACTTTAAATATACTATGTATGGCTATACAGTAAAAATATGAAATGCATGTGTAGGCTATGTGCTAAATGCTTTCATATTACACCTGTAGGATTTAGGGCGCCAATATAGTACAACTCAATTGTATATCTTTCTTGCATATCTGTCAGTATTTTCGGAATTAAAATAAAATTAGCATACGTACTGTGAATAATTAATTAATCTTGAGTGAGCCCAGATCCACTTGGATCCCCCCACCCCATCTCTCTCTCTCTCTCTCTCTCTCCCCCCGCCATCTGCCATGTGTGAGTATTGCGCATGGTTCATAGCCAGGTTTAATGGGATGGAATGTGACAGGTTATGTTTTCATCTGCCTGATATGGATTCAAGGCTGGGAGGGAGAATGTGAGAGCAAGTTGGCCTTCTGCTACATATAGTCTGGATACACCATTACTCTGTGTGTGTGTGTGTGTGTCTGTGCGTGCGTGCGTGCGTGTGTGTGTGCGTGTGTGTGTGCGCGCATGTGCTCATCTTCAACCAACTATATGATTATGAGGCAGCTGAAGAGAGATGTTCATTTCCCCCAATAACAGATCCACAGACACACAAAATGTACTGTACAAGCAAACATGCTCTTTATGGGTTCTTGCTGGTTCAATGAGTCTCTACATTTTTGTCTAGCAGCATTAGTCCAAGAGTCTGTAGGTAAGTAACTCTCTTGATGTTTTCTGTCCTGCCCATAGGTTCCGATGTAGGGGACCAGAGAACATGGGGTTGTTGGTAAAGAGCAATGGTTTTTTAAAACAATCACAAAGACAATACGTTATATTATGCATTATATATGTGTAACATAACAGCAGACCACATATGCCACCACATATTACCAAGCCATAGTGGTTTAAGGGAGTGCTATAGCTTAGACAGCAGTCACTTGGAAAATTGCTATTGTAAAGATGAAATGGTTTGGACACTGAGGGCAGGTCGTCATCAAAATGCAAATGATTGTGTTCAAAAGATGCATATTATTTTCTATGTCTGTTGATACCACAAATAGGTACTCCATTAAAGAACAATCTCACCATATTTCCTCTTTAAAAATGTCTTTGTGTTATAGCCGCCCCTTGTCATTTTCCAGTAATTTGTTTCCTGTCTGAAGTATAATAAAGAACACTGAAAAGAAAGTGATAAGAAAATGAAAGAGAAGGACACGAGAGGAAAACCAGTGTAGATGAATAAGAGAGCGAGTGATCATTTAGAAAAGTGAAAAGAAATGCCTTTGTTTTTTAGACATTGTATTGAGGGACCTTGGTGGTCACAATAAATTAAGATATTAGACTACTATCTTGCATAGCCATCACAAAAAAAATAGTATTGCTTTGCTGAAACACCAAAAAACAACATAAACCAATTACAAAACCACAAAGAAATCACTTCTGTTCTCAGAAATCAATTTTCAGGGTGACCTCAAAGGTTCCATGGATCAACATCTTGTGGTAAAGTGTTTTCTTTATCACCATTTGCAGCCCCGACGTCTTAATACAAGTAAAAATCCTACAACAAATTGGGAAGCTTATAATGTAATATTTCCTGATGAGTTTTTCTCTTATTGTTTATTTTAGCTTAGAGAAATTACTTTTTTTCCCCCCACCAGATGACAAGCGCATAGCATCTTGTTCATGCAGCCCTAGACACAAATAACAACAAAACAACTGTAATCTCCTTTGCTACAGATTATTATATTTTTTGTTTTGATATTGTGGCCTTTTTATTTGATCACTTCATGGTCCTCCTTTCTGACCCTTCTCCTTTCTCCTGCTTAAAGCAAATGAACATTTGGGAGATACACACAATCCACATTCACATTCATACAGTATTATTACAATAATAATAGCCTAAAACAAGGAGTTTTGACTGTAACTGTCACTAATCCTGATGCAGGGGCTGTTTGGGGTTGTTAATACCTGAAATATTACTCAGGATATGGAATATAAACACCATCCATATGTATTTGTAATTAGATGATAAGAGTAGATTAGTCATTAGGCATTTTGAACTAATGCCATTTATTTGTGATGGAAAACAATTGATTTTAACAATTAAAATGATAACATATGAATCCATCTTTTTCAATTGTCTTTAATTTATTAACTGAATTGAATTATTTTACATAAATTCAATTGTGATTTTCAGAATAAAACCTTTGCTAATCTGATTCTGAGTTGACTGCATCAACATAGCCTGTGAACTTTAATTCTCAAAAAGAAATCCATCTAATCTAATCAAATGGCTTGCTTTAGCACTTAAAACATGTTTTCAGTAATTTATACAAGACATTTTCTACTAGTGTATTTGTCAGTGATTTATTTGCAATTTGTCACAATATTTACCATGCTTGAGAACAAAAGTCTTACATGTTGCTAGTCATGACAATCCGAGTTATTGTGCTTCTGCTTATGTGTATTTTCCGTTGTCAATGGGCAGAATTGGAATCGTGGTAGGCGGGGTTTGTAAATGAAGGGCCAACCAAGAACCACGAAAGGGTTTTCTCCTTGGCCGTCTGGTATCCCATTGGTTACCATCTGTCTGCATCATCCCGCTGTTGCTTTGCTTGCCAGCTGCTGGTGTAGCTAGCGGCTCATTTTCTTATTCTATCCTCTAGTATCTGCAAGTATTGGTGAACATACAACAGATGTTTACTTTCCAAATGAGATCGTTGCTGTTATGGGTAAGTTAATTATTATCCAAATGGCTTTCCAGATAACCACCTTTACTGATATTCATTGGGATGTGAGCTGTCTTAATTGGCTACTAGAAGTAAGCTAACGGTTACTGTAGCCAAGCTGACAGTCCTTGCTTGCTTAGCTCGAAAGCTAGCGATGGGGTAAACACAAAGACAAAGGGAGTAATCAAAGCGTATGATAAATCCACTATATTTGCCAATGGCTTGTTTGCATTACCGTTGGAACTATGCAATCTCTGCTTCACTAACTGGTCAAAAGTTAATTTAGTATTTTGCAGTCAAGGTGATTGCTTGTGTTTTGTTTTCATGGCAGCGTTTAGATATTCTTGTAACCTAGCAGTTTCAGAGAAACAAAACAGCTCACGCTGTGCGAACAATAACAATAGACCAAAAACGACTTTAAACGAGTTTTTCTTAACGTATTTCTATAAACGACAAACACACTTATCTGTATTTAAAAGTCACGTCCAAATCGTTGCATTTAAACAATAACTCTGACGTTCTCCTAACTGAAGCTGTTTCCTTGCAGACCACTTGGATGTATCTAGTATGAATGGTTGTCATCCTTCAGCTGTGTGGAGATGACCTGCCACTCTCTAGGGCATGGTTAGAATGGGGCCAGACGTGCCCCTTCTCAATGAGTACAAGCAGGAGTTCTTCTGGAAGCGGTTCCCCCAGACAGTGTTGGGAGGTCCACGCTTCAAGTTGGGCTATTGCGCCCCGCCTTACGTATACGTCAACCAGGCAGTGTTGTTCCTGACGCCATGGCTGTTTGGGGGTGTCGGCACGCTCCTCTGTCAGCTGCAGTTGCTGCAGGAGCTTCACGCTGCTGTGCTCGCCGGCATGCTGATGTTCGGGGCAGCGATGGGTGTCCAGGCCCTGGCGCTGCACGCTTCCCGTCGCAGCGGCACCGTGGAGAGGCTGGGGGCGTCCAACATCCTTGCTGACGAGGAGGAGGTTGAGTTCACCCACTGCGTTGGCCCCGACACCATCCGGTTCATCGCCCCGGGCAAGAGGTTCGGGCTGAACGTGGTGCTTCATGCCATTCTGGCAGGCGCGCTGTGTGGGTTCGGGACGTGGTATGTGCTGCTGGGCAGGCTGACGGCTCTCTACGGCAACATCGGTGTGTCCCTGGTCGTCTTTGTCCTGAGCTGGGCGACCTTGTGTATAGCAGAGTATTCCCTCGTCGTTAACACGGCCACGGAAACGGCAACTTTCCAGGCACAAGACACATACGAGATCACTCCTCTTACCCGGCCCCTGTATATATTCACTTTCATTGCTGTGGACTTGGCTGATAGGTGAGTGACGACACGCTGGCGACCTGGAGAACTGGGGTGTGGTGTTAAACCACTTTGTGTTACATGAAGTTGTATGAAAAGTGCTATATAAATAAAGATTGATTGATTGATAGCGAGACGGTGAATGTCAAACCTTGTCTTCGCCATTCAGGTTCACAGGCTCTGTTCCTGAGCTCCAGTTGGCCAGTCAGATTCTTCATGTGCTGTTCCTCTTCCTACCTCTGCTGTGGGCGCTGGGTATGCTGTCTCCCCTGGATGCTCTGCTCCTCTGGGGCATGGAGCAGGCTCTCGTGTTTGGCCTGGGAGGCTCACCCATGTCCAGCAACCTTAGGTATTTTCAGCTTTTCATCACGTGTTCCAGAAACCTTTTGTTTATCATTAACCTTAAAGTTGTAGTTAGCGTTTGTAAGATAATACACCTTCTGTCCAATTCAATGAAATACCTCCTTGCGGTTGCTAGGTTACTGTTTTCTGTACGTACTGAAACAACTTGACTGCACATGTGCAACTGGCTGAAGCCCACTACAGACGGCAATGGATGTCGTACATATCTCACAAATGAGTGTTCTAGACATATAAAAAATATTTCTCCAGCGAATATCTTAGTTACACTAATATTGTTCACAGTAAACAAGGTGCGCACATAAAAATGTAGTTATAAATATTGCTTATTAAGCAAGTTTCTTTGTATAAGCCTACAGAAATAGCCGACGCGTCTGTGTGAAGCATGCTTGGAACAGCCCAAGCACTCGTCTGCGTTGCACAAGCCCACGCAAAGTCACGCATTTGGTACTATGCCGGGGCCTTAAGGGAGCACCCTCTGTCTTTGAAGGGAGAGGTGTTTTTGTTTTGGTCAAATATCAACAAAATGTAGAAAAACTTTTTTTTTTATAATTGTTTTCATCGGCAGGGTTGACATTCTCAAGAACTTTGAGCTCAAATAAAAACAAACACCCTCAGAAGCTCCGCCCCACACATTGAACGCATTGCAAAGCCAAAGGCATTGTTGTTGTTTTCTGCACGCACAAAGAATGTTAAGCTAAGGAAATGCAAGGAGATATTTGGTAAATTATCTTACAATACATTACCTGATTGTCTTTAGCAACGCCTGATGTCCCACGAACAAAGCTAATTGTTAGCAGTTGTTAGTCAGACTACGGTACCGGTACTAACGATGAATCCAAATCTTGCATCGGGGAAAAACAAAACAGGATAGATTACTCTTTTTTTTAGAATATCATAGAACATAGCCAATGTTCCACAAGCTAAAAAAGTAGGTGGGACATTAGCAACAGTAACAGTAGAGTGGGTCTTACAGCCTGAGTTAGTTTACAATAGTTGACTATACCTTTAATGTTCTAATGACTACCATATTCATCTGGTCGGCATGACGTCATATCCGGCAGCGGCTTGAGAACTCGGTGACAACAAACGGCTGCGGCCTAGCAACCAAATGTGAAACTCTTTCACATGTAGGCTATTCACATGTGTTTTGCAAAGTCTCTGTTAATTTATTTTGATTTATTATGCTGAATTGGGTTATTTAGTATATATTTGTTTTATGATGAGCTTCCAGACGTTGCCAAGATGCAGTCATTGACACTGATTTGGACCATATAGAAAAAAAAACTGAGCATTCGCACAACGTCACTTCCCGTTTGCCGACCAGGCGAATGTCTTGCTTGTATTAATTTGATATGATGACCATGTCTGTACATTGTCTCCAAGGCTACTGGTGATGTTTGCTGTATCCGTCGCCGTGGCTGTCAGTAATTTCTTCATCCCCTCCACACTGGGCGTGGTCCTCTTCTCCACCTCCATGGGCTTTCTGCTGAGCCTGGACCTCAGCCAGATCGCCACGCTCTGCGGGATGTCCGCCTCGGTGTGTGGGTGCCCCCGGTGGCGTGGGAAGGCGTCGCTGCCTCCTCCCGCCTCCTTCGGATGGCATTTGGGCTGCAGGGAGCTGCTGGTGTACGCGTGCTTGCTCGCGGCGGCCATGGCGGAGGCAGGCCTGCTGCATCACTTCCTCGCCCCGGCTCAGGTGCAGAGTTTGGTGAAGAGCCCCCAGGCGCCCGTCAGCTACCTCCTGCTCGGCCTCTTCGTCCTCTGCTGGGCCCTCGGTGAGATCCAAGGTGCCTACGTGTTCGGGGGGGTGCTCCTCAATCCCGTGTACCCGAGAGGGATGGCGAACATGCAGGTGTTTAAGAAGAGGAGCAAGGGGCTCCGCGCAGCCGCGGCCGTCCGGCGAACCCTGCTGAACCTCGGTAAGTCCGTGCCGGGTGCACTCGCGAGGGAAACCGGTGGTCGGTATGTAGCCTTTAGACTCGGTGATCACCGTTAGGTTTTGGCTTTGCAGTGTCGCCGTTTGCGATGATCGCGTTCGTGTCCATGGACAACTCTCTGCAGCTGCTGCATACAGCCTCTCTCTGTGTGGGATTCACGAGGGCCTTCAGAGTGGTAAGAACATCAGGCTTAAGCATTGCACTGACCAAACATGGGGGGAATGTGTTTCTAAGGGGCTTACAATGACTTAAAGACCACTTTTATGTGTTTACGACTACAATCGAGACAATAAAGATGTAAACAAACAAAAGGTCTGCTAAATAATCTAATTGTAAATGTAGTGAGGCAGAGAGTAATATACATGCAAACAAACAAACCACTGTATAATTAATAACAAGTATAAACTATAAAAAACACTTGACTTTAAATGAATTCTAATGCAAATAATGGCGAACACATTGAGCGTGTCTTTTGGTAGTGTTTCTTTTTCAAACATGCACGTATTGCTTCAGTAGCAGTATTGCTACAGTACATGTCTGTGTGGTTGGGTGACGGATGTTGCTCTACTATGTGTAGGTGTGGCAGAGTACAGAAGAGGCCCTGCTACAGATAGCAGTGGTGGTTGTGGTTCGCCTGGCGGCCGGAGACAGCACCCTGCCAGGGTGGGACAAGCTGGGCACCGGAGTCCAGCTCCTTCTGGTGAATGCAACTTCATTGAGCCCCCTGCATTATACGGCCGTTTGAGTTGTAGCATTAGCGGTGTTGTGGGTTTGCATACAGATTCACATGCTATTTGTATGAACCTGGTCATTGCAAACTGACCAGGGCAAATCTGTTTTCACACGGACGAGACAATGTTCTTTGGAATTACTGCAATATATTGTGGTGCTGCAGGTATCATTGTAAAAAAAAAAAACATTGTCACACAGAAAAGACACTTTTTTCTTCAGATAATTTTTCTATCAAATTATGAACAATTAAAATGATTGGGTGCTAACCGTCTAAAAAATCAAAACACCACTTTGTGGTTTGATATAGTATCTGTTGAATTCATAAGTACTTGAATAAGTAGATAATTTCTAATTGGTTACGCACCTTAATACACAGCGTAGTCTCCACACACTTCGCACACATCGTGTGTTCACGTGTCACCTAGGTGGGCCTGCTGATGGACAGGGGGGTCCAGTTCCTGGCCAAGCTGAAGTTCGCCCTCACTGTGCTGGTCACGTCGTGGACAGAGAAGAAGCAGCGGAGGCAGTCAGCCGGCACTCTCCTGGCACTCAACGCCTCCCTGTGCCCGCTGCTGCTGGCCGTGGTCACCCTCTCGGCCGTGATGTCGGCCCCTCTGCTGCCCCTCTTCACCCTGCCCATCTTCCTGGTGGGCTTCCCCCGGCCCCAGCGCAGCTGGCCCGGGCCCGTGGGCACCGCCTGCCCTTGCCCCGACTCCATCTTCTACCAGCAGATGAGCGGGAGCCTGGCCTCCGCGCTGAGGAGGGCCTTCGCCAGAGGCGCTCTGGGTTAGTTGGTTCAACGTGTGTGCGTGCGTGTGTGAATATCTCCTCAGGTCGCCAGCTACCTTTGCTGTGTGCGCTGAAAACTATAAGAATAATCTGGTGTTTCTACACAGACAAAGTGGTGCAGACCACACCCCACAACTTTTTCCCCAGCCTTTGCAATGCCAATGCGTGTCCAGTTTGTGGGCCGACGCTTTGAAGGGAGAGTTTTTGTTTTGTTTTGATTAATTAAAAAAATCAGCCATAGTGTTTTCATCGTTGCTGACTCTACCGTTAGGTCAAAGGTTTGAGGTATTTGGACATTTAAAGGAACATTCCTATTTTATACTCTAGTGCTGTAGCGTTCTGCGATAACCATAGTTATACTAACTGTTTGAAACCCTTCTGTCCACAAATGTTTGGGTTGATGTAGGGGCAGAAGAGAATTTGGGTGTAAGATAATATCGATACACCTGAGTATAGCGATATTACATTCCGCGACACTATCGATTCTCTAAAACACTATTTATTTTAAAAAATATTTATAATTAGTATCGTGATACGTATTGTAATACGTATCGTATCGCCACATTCTTGCCAACAGTGTGAGCCTATGAAAGCTGTAGGGAGAGTAGAGAGGAATGCAAACCTAGCCTTTAACCCAGAACAGTCATCTTACCACTATTATTTATGCCTTTTATATATTCATTTATTGTAAATTGGAAAAGGCTGCTTAAGAAGACACCAAACACAGAAAGGTCAAATGGTAGCATAAAATAAATGTAAATACCTCTGACATGGGATAATCATCACTATGATCTGTATTGAGATTACGTGTTAGTCCCCAGTGACAGAGCGCTCCTATTTGCAGCCCGCAACAGTGGAAGTCCAGACATCCAGGTTACTCCTAGAAACATACAATACTGGAACAGTGTTGGAATGTCGTTTTAATAATAATTTAATACTAATTTTATAATTGTGTTGACACTGTGCATTCCTGTTAGGTCGGGAAGGGGCCACACGCATATAAAAGCGTTTCTCAAATCTTTATATCAAAAGGACTGTTCGTATCTTCGTGAGCAACACAGTTAAGCCGCCGCCGGCAACGCAAGCTCACAGGATCCAAGTTGAGCCTTCTGTGAAGTGACCCGAACAAAACCGCTCTGATCTGTATTCATTACATCCAAATGTTTCCACTCCATTAACAACCTCATAATGCTCTTACGCCAACCAAAGCTGTCGCTGGGATTTCTGTACAAGCCTCTGTGTCCTATGAGGGGGAGGGGGGAGGAATAGCACAAATAAAACCTAAATGATTTATAGGTCGATGACTCTAAACGGGGTGGGGGCGTGAAAACGCTGCCCTGATGTCACATCTCACTCTTATGGTGTCCTCTGCATGCTTGGGGTCCTGACTCCTTGCTGGGATGTATAATTCAGAGAAAGTGCTTGTTTGCTGTGTCGATGCTGCTTGGCTGCTTGTATGTGTGTTCACTTTTCTTTTTCTTTCCTTTGCCCTCTTGTCTGTGTGACAAGGGGGGGGGGGGCGATGTGGCGCATCACTGAGCAATTAGCGGGACTATATTATTCTTGTTTCACTACCCATCACTAGGCCGGGGTTCTGGGGGCGCTTCGGAGTTTACCGTGCCCTGAGACCCGAGAGAAGTAGTCGGCTCAAAACGAGGGCTTCCACCGCTCTTGCTGCCATGATTTAGCCATTTTTAGTCGTCTCCCATCAGAGGGAAGGCTTTTGATGCTAATGGAAAGCGAGTGCAGACTCAATTCAATATTTAGATCGGCGCAGTCAGCCATTATAACCACCAGTATCGTGACCTCCCCTGAGCAATTGGAATGGGGCAGCCTCTCCTCCCCACTGATGCCAGATGAAAGGGCCGTGCGACCCCTGCTTGTGTGTACGTTTCACGCCATGCATTCAGCATCAGCTCCCGCACCACGACCGCTCTCCGGCATTGGGCGGATGACGTTGTTCTCATGGTTGTTCTCCCCTACTGTAGGCTCCCTGTCTCCAGGCTCGCACTTCCTCGGTCGCTTCCAGGACCGCATGGTGTGGATCATGATCCTGGAGAGAGGTTATGGCTACTGCACCGTCAATATTAAGGTAGTTATGCTGTTTTGCTGCAGTAACGTCAGCTGTTCATTAGGGATGCACCGATAAATCGGCATGAGATTGGTGGTAGTCCGATGTTCCTTTCTAATACGATAGATACGGAGAAACAACCTTTGTCAAACATGAATGGCTGTCAATTCACCATTATTTTTGCCTTTTCTTGATTTTATGCGTTTACCTGGAGTAAAAATGTATATTCAGTTAATGATTATAATAGTGCATATGGAAAGTATTCACAATGCTCCTTTTTACAGCCTTATTCCAAAATGGATTAAAGTTTTTCTTCAAATTTATAAACACAATACCCCCATAATAACTAATTTAAACGTTTGCTTGAAATATTTGCAAATATATTAAAAATAAAACTAATAAAACATTTTTACAGAAGTATTCACAGCCTTTGCCATGACACTCCAAATGTAGCTCAGGCACATCCTGTTTTCACTGACACCTTTGAGATGTTTCTACAACTTGATTGGAGTCCATCTGTAGCAAATTCAGTTGACTGGACATGATTTGGAAAGGCACACACCTGTCTGTATAAGGTACCACAGTTGACAGTGCATGTCAGAGCACAAACCAAGCCATAAAGTCCAAGGAATTGTCTGTTGACCTCCGAGACAGGATTGTATCAAGGCACAAATCTGGGGACGGCTACAGAAAGATTTCTGCAGCATTGAAAGTCCCAATGAGCACAATGGCCTCCATCATCCGCAAATGGAAAAAGTTTGGAACCACCAGGACTCTTCCTAGAGCTGGCCGCTCGGCCAAACTGAGCGATCTGGGAAGAAGGGCTTTAATAAGGGAGGTGACCAAGAAACCCTATGGTCACTCTGAAAGAGCTCCAGCATTGCTCTGTGTAGAGAGGAGAACCTTCCACAAGGACAACATTTTCTGCAGCATTCCACCAATCTCCTCAGTAAAAAGGCACAAGACGGCCTGCCTGGAGTTTGCCAAATGGCATCTGAAGAACTCTGTCCATGAGAAAGAAAATGATATGGTCTGATGAACTCTGGCCTGAATGCCAAGCATCATGTCTGAAGGAAACCAGGCACTGCTCATCACCTGGCCAATGTACACATCCTTGATCAAAACCTGCTGCAGAGCGCTTTGGACCTCAGACTGGAGATAAAGCTTGAGAGGTCCTGAAAAGAAGAATGGGAGAAATTGCCCAAAAGTAGGTGTGCCAAGCTTGTAGCATCATACTCAAAAAGACTTGAGGCTGTAATTGCTGCCAAAGGTGCTTTTTCAAAGTAATGACCAAAGCCTGGGAATACTTATGTACATGTGAATTTTTTTCAAATGTATTAAAAATAAATTCACTTTTATTATGGGGTATTGTATGTTGAATTTTGAGGAAAATAATTATTTTAATCCATTTTAGAATAAGGCTTGTAACATAACAAAATGTGGAAAAAGTGAAGCGCTGTGAATACTTTCCAGAGGCACTACAGTATATGTAAATGATTGAGTGTGTGTGTGTATGTGTATATTATAATCTTCATTTATATAGCACTTTTCATACAGAATTGCAGTTCAAGGTGCTTTACAGAGATGGAATACATACAGTTGTGCTTCCCAAAACAAATACAGAGGAACAACATGAATCAAAATGGTTTTAACCCGTTAATAGCCAACCCCTTTTCCAGGAAAATAGCCTAAAATGTGATAACACAAATAAATCAAGTGTAGCTCCTCAATCGGGGTGCATATGCACACTTCTGGTCTCATTTGATAGGGCAGAAGATATTGAATGTGAATACATTATAACTAAACATATTTATATTACCAGTGCCAAGTATATAGAAATGGAAAACTGCAAAAATGTAAGATTTCATTTCAGTCTAAAAATTTACTCACTTTTAAATAAATCAAATTTAAAAAAAAGAATTAAAAACAGGTACATAAAAGAATACAATAAATATACATCATATGATACTGAAATGTAAAATGGTGAAATGGTTAAAAGAATCAGATGAATATGACATATGAGAAATAAAAACCTTACCATCATATTATATATATATATATGTATGGCCCCAAATATTAGATTATTTGGGTATTGGTTCGTTGGGTATGTGTTCAATTTAATTATTGTGATTGGAGTATTCGTTTTTTCACATTATACATGCATGTTTTCCAATTAATCCCTACTGTCTTCATATAAACGCACATGTTGAAATGTAATTGCCTGCCCTACACTGTCATCAACACAATTTATTGTAATTGGCTCTTTGTAAGAAGAGAGCGAGGCTATTCATTCAACACACACTCTTATTGGCTAATATAGGAGGTATTTACTATTTGACAGCTCTGACTGGCTCAATTGACATGTCAATCAAAGTGGCCATTTTGAGCATATGGCTATGTTTTCATGTGTGCTCACTGAAGCTAGGAATCAAAGATTACTTCTGTTATACTTTTTGATTATAGTTGAGTGTTTTTAAGGGTGTTTTTGAGAGAGTATTTGAATACTCGTTTGGAAATACCGTAAAGTATTCGAAACCGGTAAAATGGTATTCGGGACAGAATATATATACATATTAAAACATTTTTTTAAATCATACACGTGTGTATAAAATTGGACTGAACATCGGTATGAGCTGTAAGAAAAAATTAAGAGGCTACTGATTATTACTATTTATACATATTTATTTTTTATTTGCATGTAATATGTATTTTTATAATATAATTTTTCTGTTCGTTTTCACATTCACAATTTCCGAGGCTGTGTGTGTGTGTAAGCAACATTAACATAACATTATTGGCAACTATTAAAAATGCATTAGCATATGAAATCACTAGACTCAAATACCCACAAAAATAAATGTTTTGAGACCACTGACTGAGCCAATGTCTTCTCCCAGGGCCTTGAGCTGCAGGAGACGTCCTGCCACACCGTGGAGGCTCGGCGAGTGGACGAGGTGTTCGAGGGGGCTTTGGAGAAGCCAGAGAGGCTGGGACTCACCCAGGGCCTCAACCTGCACTGGGGCAACGCCCTGACACCGTGCGCCGCCCTTCCCGTGCGGGTCTACTCGGACGCCCGGAACGTGCTCTCCGGCATCATCGACTCGCACGACAACCTGAGGAAGCTCCAGGACGACTTCCTGAAGGCCCTGGTGTGGCTGCTGCTACGCTACTGCGTCCAGAAGCGCAAGGGTTTGGTGTGGAGCTGCGGGGAAGGGGGAGGAAGAGGAGGAAGAGGAGGAGGAGGAGGGAGGAAGTCCCAGTCGTCCCAACTGGCCCAGGCCGCTGGCAACCAGCCGCTGGAGGCGGTGGTGGTGGAGTCCAACGTGTCCTCCCTGAAACTCCGGCAGGACAGCTCCAGCCTGACCTCCTTCGGCGACTGGTCCGATGAGGACGACCTGTTCGGCCCGCAGGCGGCCAGGCGGACGGTGGCGCTCGTGAGTACGGAGGCGCAGCTGGGCCAAACGCCGCTGCAGACCGGCCTGTCCTTACCGGGCTCCGTGGAGATGGACAGCTTATTCGAAAACATGGCTCTCTCCGCCCTGCAACCACTGCAGCCTCTGGGGCTCGGCCCGGCCCTGGGCCTGGGCCTGCCGGTGGCGGACAAGGGCTGGAGCCCAGAGAAGCCCGGCTCAGTGCCGGCACACCCCCACTTCAGCTGCCCCCAGTCGGAGGCGTTCAACCTGCCGACCGGGTGGAGGACGTCCCCGCTGCCCGCGTCCCGAGCGCAGCAGCTCAGGATGCTGTTCCCCGAGGACTGGTTCCGCTTCGCCCTGGGGCGCCTAGGGCCCTCCGTCCAGGAGGGGAGCTCAGAGGACACCACCAAGGCCTTGAAGGAGGATGAGGTGCTCAGAGAGCTGCACGCCCAGGTGGCCATGTCCTGCCTGGCTGCCCTGGGGGCGGAGGCTGCCTTCACCAGCCCCAGCTGCGTCTACAGGGTCTACTGCGGAGACATACCCTGGACGGATGGCCTGGACTGGCTCTCCACCAGTGAAGAGCTGTACCAGCTCACACTAAGAGCTTTCAGGTAAAAACAGGGCTCTGTGTGTG
Organism: Forbesichthys papilliferus; assembly: GCA_025399855.1. Lineage (NCBI taxonomy): Eukaryota > Metazoa > Chordata > Actinopteri > Percopsiformes > Amblyopsidae > Forbesichthys > Forbesichthys papilliferus. The sequence goes on from JAODOY010001228.1 coordinate 24,583, forward strand.
TGTGTGTGTGTGTGTGTGTGTGTGTGTGTGCGAATAGAAAAAGCACTAGAACATGCTTGATTGTGTCTCATTACAGGCCTGTGGTTTAATTTCTGTGTGCGCTCTTTGCCTTTGACTTAGGTTCAGTTTCAAGCTGCTGTTCGACCAGGCCAGTCTGGGGCCCATGGAAGGTCCTGAGGAAATGTTCAGCACCTTGGAGGAGTATGAAAGGCACTGGTACATCGGCCTGGTAGCAGAGAGAGGCTGGCATGACAGCGTCCTTCAGGAGAAGCCCTTCCTCTTCTCTCTAGGACACGACCTCGCTATGGTAACCAAACCACAACACAACCTTTAGTTATTACATTGTTATTTTTTTTGTTTGTGGTTTCAAACCGCCTTGCCAAACACACAGCAACCATCGCTATGGTTGCCATAGTACACAATCCTTTGCGTGTCAGTGGTCGATGTCCAATGCATGCTCCGTAACAGTGATGTCAGAGAGAGGTTTCAATGGAGGGCACTTCCGCATTCTGATTAAGGGAAGGGGAGTAACTTTTCACCCTTAATCCAGATCCATACAAGTCAATAAGGTGGTCCACAGATTTCACCAAAATATTGCCCACTATTTCTCTTTGAGGGGGTTAATGGGTATTTTGAGTATGTAACTTTAATTCCCAAGAATCTACAATTAATCTGAAGCCACTACTGTACGTATTTCTGCAGCACAGCAAACCTTTTTGTGGTAAATTGACTGTTTCAGGCCACGCACGATTTAGCTGTCTGGTCGCTGCTTACTCCTCCACAGCAAAATGCTGTTGGTGACATGCCAATTAAAGGCAGAGGTAGTTATTTTTGAGAACGCTTTCTAACTTTGAGCCCAAATCCAAAAACTAAACTTCCTCTGAAGCTCCGCCCCAAACCTAGAAACGCATTGCGAAGCCAAGCGACACTGTTGTTGCGAGCGGTGTTTGCCACTTAATGTTAATGTTCCTATTTACGGAGCCAGGGCTGTGTAGAGGTAGCCTCAGTTTGGCTTCACAACGAGACTCAGCCTGGAGAGCTTGGAATGATAGGTGTTTCAGGCCGGTGAACCCACAGCAGTGTGTTGCAAGTCAGCATCGTAGTTTAGCTACGGGTGTGGATTAGGTGTGACATAGGCGACTTGAAAACACATAGAGATGATACAGGTCAATACAGCATCAGTTTTATTAGAATTTAGAGCAAAGCATTTTTTTTCACTCTTCTCCTGACTTTTCTACTGCAAGAGTGGATAATAAAGGTTCACAGGTTCGTCCGATCACATGCAAAGTATTTTATTGAAAGTGCCTGCCCTCGAAAGAGTTTTAATGGACTGCTCCCCAGATGGATGTGTCTTAACGGACAAAGATACCGTGTGTCAGGTAGTGTAGAGGTACCGGCTAATATTTTTTCACAGCATGCACAGATAACGGTAAACTAGTGAAATGCGACGAGATATTTGGTGAATTTGACACGTGTGTTATCTTACAGTTATGTTACAATAGCTGACTACACCTGTTTTAAGAGACCGGAAGCATTCCATTGTTGCGTCCATTGACCATTGCATTACAGTGCTGTGCCTTGGTCTTATTCCAGTACGTTTGGTGATGCTCAGTGCTGTGTACCTCTATCAACAGGGCACCTACACGGGCCGGGTGTTGTCCCTGCAGGACCAGCTTGTGCAGGTGGGCCGGCTCAACGGGGAGGGCGTGCGTGGCCAGTGGGCAAACCTTTCCTGGGAGCTGCTGTACGCCACCAACGATGACGAGGAACGCTACAGCATCCAGGCCCACCCCATCATGCTGAGGAACCTCACGGTTCAGGCAGCCGACCCCCCTCTAGGGTACCCCATTTACTCCTCTGCCCCCCTGCACCTCCCCTGCTTCTGATCCGTCCCCACCCCCCCAGTACAGCCTCCGTACTCTACGGATGCCTTTCCGTCAGGACTAGCCCCCCGTGGAACACAAGCAAAGCAAGTGCAGGAAGACATTGACCCTAGCTCTGAACTTTCTGAAAATGATTTTAAACTGAAGTAAAGAGAACAAGTCTTTTAACAAAAGCAACTGTGGAATTGACAATTCTTTATTCTTGTGTAGATTACATAATATGGTTGTGCTTTCTAGGGACAGTACATTTAACGTTAATTAACGTTAATAAAACGTCAATTGTGCCACTGATGTTTTGTGGTCTTATTGTTTGTACCTCCCCTTACAGAGACACCAATATAATACCTCTGGTTTCATTCTCACAATTGAAAGCGTTCAGGTCTTTCACTTAATTTCACCCAAAAAAAGGGACTAATTCTGCTGTTAAGTCTTGAAATCAAGGATGTGCCTTGAGCTTGTGTTTGTAGTACATATAATGTGGTTAGCAAGTAAATATTTGGTATGGTTTTGTTTACAATCTAGAATGAAGTCGACTGCATTTGCTATAGTCTCTTGTATATAGTGTTGATTTTATATGTATCTATTAAAATGGCTCGACAGAAACAATTGTTTGTACATTTCCTGCGTAAACTTGGCAGTTTACTGGCATAATACACAAGTCAGCAGCTAGGTAGACTTACTTTAGTTGATGCCACTTTAATAACAAGCAGGTTTATTTATGATTAGTGTAAGCACATGAATGTCACTATTTAGTGGTAACTATATGGTGAAGGCTCTGTTCACTGTATGTAGTGTTTACAATGTGAACATTTGAGAAAATAGATTTTCTCTAAAACCCTGTTTTGAGATTTCAGTGTCCTTCAAATTGTTTAATTATGTACCAAAACTGAAAAGACCTTGACGTTCTAGCAGACTATCTTCTCTCATTAACCAGTTCAGGGCAATTCCATGTAAACATCAACCTCAATATGAAATTATTATTTTAAACATTTAATGAAGAAATCCCTTTCAAATATATAATCAAGGTATATATTTAGTCAAACAATAATAATCAAACCAGTATGTTATGGTTATTGCATTTTCTTCATTGCAATGCAGTTTCCACAAAATAATGTATTTTTTTACCAACCTTCCTGATGCCTTTTGGAATAGATGTATTCAAATAATGTTTTTTCTCCCACACCTGTGTATCAGCAGTTTTTACTAAGAGGGAGGGGTTGGTGTAGTGATATATATATATATACACATTGTTATTGTTTGCATTTAGTTTAAAACATCAGGCCTTGTAACAGCCAATGTACCATCCATAACATTTTTACAGAAAAGTTATTGTGCATTTCAAAAGAAAATATATCCAAACGTTCTGTGCAAAAAGTTTCTTTTTAAAATGTAATTTTTTGTGTTATGGATGTGACCGTAGGACTGCAACAATGTTTCCCCTTCAATGTCAATTTTAGGACGTCTTGGTCTTCGTGAAGTATGCAGAGTCCGCATCCTGCAAACAACAAAAAAGAACCATTGCTAGTGGACTATTTTAAAATCAAACAATATTGCTAAATGTGATATCATTCATACAATAAACTGCCCCTTGCTTGTTTAACTAAGGCACTGCATCACTGTACTTTGCTAATAACCCCCTTCTTAATTAGAGTTAGGATGAATAGGTTTATTTACATGGGAAAATATGTACATCTATTTTCTGAATTAGTAAATGGCTATAAGTAACTGGATTGTTACTAACAGGCTTAGTACATAAACCTTGGGCCCATCACTTTATAGGACTCATGCATAAAAGGCTTTAAACAAATCCAGATCTACATTTTCTTCTTATCCTGAATACTATGCAAGTGAATATTATTCCCATTTCCATGCAGAAGCTTGCTATAGAGAACATTTACATTTACACTGTATTCTTTCTGCATCATTCAAGCCTTTGAGATTTGTATAGCATTGCCCTCTTACGCTAAAATGTTGTTTTGTTTCTCATTGCGCTCACTGCCATAACCAGGCAACCCTTCCGGTTGGAACACTGAGGCAAGATCGCTAACAGCTGAGGCACCCCATACTGTTAAGAGAGACTCTAAATAGTACCAGCTTCACACAGCTAGAATCTCTAAGCCCAGGTCTGATGAACAAAGGTCCATATGGATACACATGCAAAACAAAAGCTATATGGTGAACGTGTGAATGTTCTGTAGCGTAACAATTTCCATTCCATGTACAGTGACACTTTTCCCCACTTACTGTAGATAAAATATGAAGTTATATGTAGCCTACATACCAAACCAGCTTTGAAGTTCTGCACTCTTTTCCTGCCAAGAATGTCTGTCACAGTCCAGGCCAAAGTGGGGGCATACTGCCACACATAGTAGAAGAGCAAAAATGGCTGCCGAGCTATCCACATTTCCTTGGCACCATTGGCTATGCCCACCAGGATTAAATGCACACATCGTTCTGTGGTCATCTTGTGTTGCTGGTCACCAGGTGTGGACACAGGCTTTGGCAGGGGAAAAAGATATGTCAGGCTTCATATTATGAAGCACATAGAGAAACACGTCATTTTGACAATAACATTGCCCACTTGAACACAAATAGGTTATTGTACCTTGTCCAGTTCCTCTGTGAAAGCGTTGTGAACAATGTTCGACTGCACAGGTCCCGGACAAACTGTGCTGATGAGTATTTTTGGATAGTCAGTCATCTCAGTCCGAAGAGAATTGAAAAAGCCCTGTGGACATAATATCCATATAATCAGACAACATGCAATGGGACAGTTAATACAAATCTGTTTATGTTCTCAAATGCAGGTGTCAGGTGCTAAGCCATGGAGGGACTCACATAATACCAATTTGAGCTGCGCTCTATATTAATCTTATCATAGAGCCCACACAATGGTACACACATACAGTACTCTTCAGAGAAAGTTAATCTAAAATGAATCTACTCAGAACAGAAGACATACAAATATAAAAACTAATATAGCTCTTGTAGAAACAATAGTGTCATACAAATTCAGAATACCTGGAGAGCATGTTTGCTGGCAGAGTAGCCAGTTGCTAGGGGCGCCCCAGCAAGGCCAACTACACTGCTAATCGTCACAATACTCCCAGTCCCTCGCTGGGTCATGCCAGGCAACACCTGCTTGGTGAGCGACACGGTACCTAGGAAGTTGAGCTCCATCAAGGCCTGGTACACATCCACACTGGTCTCCATAAACAGAGAGCGCTGGCTACGGCCTCCATTATTAACAAGGATATCAATCTGTATTTGAATACAAAAGTCAAAATAAAATGGAAATGTGTTTTGGATGTTGGAATTTGGATAAAGCTGGCAATGTTTAATTTAACGTGACAGTTGTAGTTACTGTCTATTTAAATTTAAATTAATTTAAATTAATAAAATAAATAAAAATTGGGGTATAAGCAGGCTTACCTTCCCAAAGTGTTGGATAGCAGCCTTGGTTTTTGCCTCATGGGATGTCCTCTCCAGTAAATCAAGTGGAAGAACAAGAATATCCTTATCTTGTAAGTTTGATCCCTCTTCATTATAGGAAAGAACATCATGCTGTCAAGAATCCTACTCTATATACTCTGCTGCTGAAGATGAATGAGATGTACTGTAAGGATGCACCGAGCGCAGTGGTGAGATCGGAATCGCCAAATTTCCACTCAAAATACGAAATCGGTGGTAGTACGATTTTCCATTCTAATGGCCAATGTTTGTAGTCATTTAAATGGCTGTCAATTCACCATTAATTTACCCTTTTATTGGTATCGTGGATTTAACCTTGATCTTATATTCATCAATAATATATATAAAAAGTATAAAATAATCAATCAGTAGGTGGCTGGTGATTTCAACTGAAAATGCCAATGACAAAATACTTTACACAAAAGCTATTTGTGTTATTGCTTAATAAAAGGCCACACAGATGTTTGTGCAAACTAGCAGATGTGTCAGGCTGAACACATATACCAATCATTAAAAAGTGTCATGCCCAACCGGTGTGAGGCACTGCCAACAGTCCAATCAATCCACCCAGCTAGCTTAACTCAAATACCTGCCTGTCCCACTGTCACTTTGAAATATGGGAACTAGAAGAACAAACACTGCCACAAACCCAAGCAGCGTTGTTTAACCCTTTTCAGCTCATCCTCACGGCGAGCAGAAAGAATCAGTCGAGAGCCACACCCGGCCAGTTGACAGGCCAGCTCCTCCCCAATGCCGCTGGAAGCTCCAGTGACCCATACCACCAGTCCGTTAAGCCTGGTCTCTAGTGGTTACAAACAAGTATTTTCACATAGTAAATCGTTAAATTAGTATTACACGTGTGTGTACACGCATACACACACACACACACACACACACACACACACACACACACACACACAGTATAGCATACGTTTAAAAAAGGACTATTGCTCAAATTTCCTGTTTTCTTATTCATGGCTTTATCAGGCACGTTTTTATTACACATTACACTACCACATTCAAATACCATATTCTAACTAGCTGGTTTAGATTTTATGTTCAGCTTAATGACAAGAGAATGGCAGAGAGATGAAACATCATATAATAATAATAATAATAATAATAATAATAATATAACATAAACATACATAACATAAACATTCTCATGAAATATCAAAAGGCAGGTCACGTGATTGGCTAAAACAGTCGCCTGTAGTAGTCTTAATTATGGTAGTAGCCTATACAATATTGAATGGAGTAAAATTAGTCAGGAAACAAATTACTTACCTGGTTTGTATCCTACCACACATGCCCATAGTAGAGTTAGGTCAGCATCTGCAAAAATAAATCGCAGTAACTGAACCAGAGAGTAAAAGAGCGTAAAATAGCACAATACGCAGCAGAAATCCATTTCTGTCAAATAAACAAATACACTGGACACACTGAGAACTTGTCTTGGAAGAACGGGCGTCTATGCAAAGCCCCGTCACTTCCTATCTGATTTATTCAAAATAAAAGTACGTATTGAAACTTTTACATGTTGTATGTATCCTGCACATAGAACTATATAATATCGAGCCTGCATCTAGTGAGCTTTCTTCAAGGGCACCTTCTGGATCCAATACTAATTAAATTGTTTTAATAAATAACAGTTGTTTTTAATCCAAATTATTTAATTAAAATCTAAGAATCAAATTGTATTGTGAAACAAAGCCTAATACTGTATTGTACATTGACAGAACATTGAAAATGTAACTAACCCTGTGAGAAAAGGAGAATATGTGAGATCTGAATAACTATTTACTCCCTTTTTAAAATTCCTATTTGACCTTAGACCCTGTACTTCTTTTATAGAGAGCTTGGCCTTATTCATAATGCACATGACAGTGATACAATTAAATAAATACATTCAAGTGGCTGCACAACATCGTTTATCTTAAGATAAACTTATTGTGGATAATTGCATTATGTTTATAAAATAGACCACTCACCTACATATGTACTATTTACCCAGAAAGCTATCTCCAAGTATCAGTAGCCTTGATAGCATTATTATACCATACATTAAACTGTGCGGGAAAGTTGAGGGACGTTTAACAGAAAAGGCTCAATGAATCTCATTTATATCATGCTTAATATATTCATTAATATCTATATGTGTTCAGCATTAAGTGACACCCATCCAAGATTATACAATTCAAAGGGGTGTTGGAATGCCCTTTTATCTCAATTGCCGTCTGTACATTAATGTAACCTCCTGTAACACTGCAAACGCCTTCATATCGGTTAGGTAGGCTACTTAGCTGATAATTGACCATTTGATCCTATCCAATATAATATGTGTCTGATTAAATTGAAATGATTAAATGTGTAAAGACTGTGTTTATCTATCTCTCTTTAATACATCTGTTACAGCTAGTACGTAGGAATGATTGGACGTTATCTGTGAACACCGAGATGCCAGTGCTGTTGAGATGATGTCATGTTTTTCAAGTACGCAACCTGCAACATCCGGGTTTTTTTTCACTCTGTTTAGTTCTTTGGTCCCCATCAGCTAGCTAGCAGGCTGTCAAGCTGTCAAGTGGAGAGGCTGGGGCTAGCGTTTCGGCCATCACAGCTCTGGCCCAAATTTTCATTAGAGAAGCAAAATATACCTTACACCGCCAACCAAGAAAAAGTAATGCATCCCTGGCTTAGACAGGACAGGGAGTTCCGCAGTTTGACAAATTCTATGCACTGAGACGATTGCTAGCTAACTAGCTAGCTAGCTTAGCTAACCCCAAACCCCCCTCATCTCGTCGGTGTACCGTACCTTCTTGGCGTAACTGCGGCTAGTCAGTTCGTCTACCGTCGTTGTTTTTATAGCTGTTTGGATATTTGGTAAGTCATTCTTCATATTAGTTGGGTACTATTTATTATTTTGCTACATGTCACTCAATGTACTTTTGAATAATCCCAGTTAGCTATGTTTAGCATAGCGATTAGAACCAGGCCGCGGGCTCTCCTTGCCAGATCGTTAGCTAAGGGTTTACGGTGGTGGTGAGAGGCCTCCAAAAGTTGGTTTGTGAGGGACAAGGGTCAAGGCCCGCAACCAAACAAGAGTTTGTTTGTTTTTGTTATGCTGTTGCAACTTAAAGACCCGCTGCTATTTCACATTGCAATGATGTCACACTCAATCAAAACCATTCAGCATAAATAGTGTCAAATCCACCTGTGATGTTTGTAGCAAAGAGAAACGCCAGTCGGTAGCTACCGTACAGTAGCAGTGTAGGCAATGGCATTTCGCTTAAAATAACGTTAACGAATGCGTACGTAGACTGCTGCTAAAAGCACGGCAGCAAAATGTAATCGAAAGGAATATTATTCGCTTTTTGTAGACGTCGTCATTCAATTGCTATACCGTTTTACAGTAGTTTCATCAGTGCTAGTACAGTAGTTGGTATGCCTAATATGTAGCAAAATATGTACCCAACTCTACTATTTTTAGACTTGAGCAGGGTGCTTGAACTCCAAGATGCTAATCTTTTTACCATAAATGGATGACAGCTGCACCATTTGTTTTTACCTAATCTATTTTGAAAACGATTATTTTGATTGATTATTTAGGATCCATATTAATATTAGTCATATAAGCTGTAATGTTTGCCTTGATATAGTGTGTATGCAAGAGCGCAATGATTATTGCATTATAACGTACCATAAGATACATTTTTGCCATGTTTTTTTTATTCATTTTTATAACCCTGTTGTTTTTATTTCAACTTACATTGTAGGTCAAAAACCAGGGTACAATGGGGGCATTTTTGGACAAGCCAAAGATGGAAAAGCACAATGCCCACGGAGAGGGCAACAGCCTGAGCTATGGTCTGAGTAGTATGCAGGGCTGGCGAGTGGAGATGGAGGATGCACACACGGCTGTAATCGGTCTGCCTCATGCTCTGAATCTCTGGTCCTTCTTTGCTGTCTACGATGGGCATGCTGGTTCCCAGGTGGCCAAGTACTGCTGTGAGCACCTTCTGGAGCACATCACCAGCAATGCAGACTTCCAGAGTGCCCTGGAGGAAGAGCCCTCTGTGGACAGCGTGAAGAGCGGCATCCGCACGGGCTTCCTGCAGATCGACGAACACATGCGGACCATCTCGGAGAAGAAGCATGGCGTGGACCGCAGTGGCTCCACCGCTGTAGGAGTGATGATCTCGCCAGGCCACGTCTACTTCATTAACTGCGGAGACTCACGAGGGCTCCTCAGCCGAGGCGGGGCTGTGCACTTCTTCACGCAGGATCACAAGCCCAGCAATCCCCTGGAGAAGGAGAGGATCCAGAACGCGGGTGGCTCTGTGATGATCCAGCGGGTGAACGGGTCTTTAGCCGTTTCCCGGGCCCTGGGAGACTTCGACTACAAGTGTGTGCATGGGAAGGGCCCCACAGAGCAGCTCGTCTCACCCGAGCCAGAAGTTTATGCTATAGAAAGAAGTGAAGGGGAAGACGAGTTCATTGTGCTAGCTTGTGATGGCATCTGGGATGTCATGGGCAACGAGGAACTGTGTGAGTTTGTCAGGTCCAGGCTAGAGGTGACAGATGATCTTGAACGAGTCTGCAATGAAATCGTTGACACCTGCTTGTACAAGGTATTTTTTGGCCTAATAATTAATTTTATATATAGTAATATGCTGTTTGTGACACACCCTCAACACATGTTAATTATAGTTTTAAAAGCATCATATTAATTATGATTTTCTTTCAACAGGGAAGCCGGGACAATATGAGTGTTGTGCTGATTTGTTTCCAAGGAGCTCCAAAGATATCTCCAGAAGCCGTAAAAAGAGAGGCAGACCTGGATAAATACTTGGAGAACAGAGTAGAAGGTACAAGAGAAAACCAACAAACGTGGCAAATAAATGTAGAATGTAAATAAAATGTAAGCTCCGTTAGCCAGAAGGTTGGATTATTATCTTTCTAGTCTTCATGCACTTTTGGCTAATTTTGTTCTTCATACTAAAATCTGTACACACAGATATAATGCACTTTGTCACAATTTCCATGATGTTTTGTTTGTTTATACAGGGCTCCAGACTGCGACCATTCGGTCGCATTTTGCAACTATTTTCTTTAAAATTGCGCATACATTTTCTAAGTAGTCGCACCAGTGCGACTTTCCGGCCACCACTTATTGCAAATAATTGCACTTTTATGCCGCGCTGTACAATCCACTACTGCACTCAAATGAACGATCGTCCGATCCCTCCACGACTGAGCGAGTAGCATTAAGAGATAACCAACATTAAATTAGATGGATTTTACAGTTTAAACATTAGCAATGTTCTCTTTTGATGCTCACGTCTGTAACGTCAGTAGTCTAGGCCTGTTGCGATAATTACTACTGTATATCACCTTATGGTGCGATATATGGAAATGACCTTGTTCATTTTTCTGACCACGATGATATTGTATTTACCCGCTTCGCTCGTCTCTCTCTCTCGTCTCTCTCTCGCTCTCACACACACACACACACACACGTACAGAGCAGACAACGACAGCTG
>JAODOY010001229.1:0-13024 GCA_025399855.1 Forbesichthys papilliferus
TTACACCCCGATAGCAATGACTAAATTAAATGCTCTGACAATACGATTAGAAATATCCGTCATCTGTGAGAGTCGCAAAAATGTGAAAACCGCGCACAGTCATAAAGTTCGGACGTAACTCAGCGATAGCTGGCCTAACTGTCTGGCTGCGTGAGCTACGTTCCTGCACGTATCGTGACCACGGATTCTACCGAAGGCATGCAGATGGTTGGATGATTGAGGCAAGGGGCGGTGCTTTTATTTCGATTGTATCTTTCAAAATCTGGCTAAGTTACTGGGATTTCCAAGATGACATACTCATCCTTTAATTTGTTACATTCACGTCTTGCTGTAGTTCACCAATATGGTTAGTTGTCTCTTTTATAATTGTCACCTCTAATTCGTATCGAATTTGCGATTGAGTTTACGGTCAGACTGCATTGCCCCCCGACTCTCCAGTGCGGGAAACCATTGAAACACACAAACTTCTAATTTAAATACTGCCGCTTCCATGTTGTTTGCACCAATTGTCATTTACGCAATCATTCTTAGTTGATCACCTGTAATAATATTGTAATAATATTACACATGCAATATTCTACAATACCCATACAATTTAGCACTCTTTATCTGGGATGTTAGTAAATCCGGCCCATAGTGTAAATGCACTGTGAAGCGATGGGTAGTACTGCAGCTTTGTTGAGCAGTGTTCGCCACTTTGTGTTCCTATTTACGGAGCCAGAGCTGTGTAGAAGTACGGGATAATTTTACCAGTACAAACAGAAAACATTAAGCTAGCGAAATGCAAGGATAAAAGTGTATTCGCTTACAATTAACTTGCAATACCTGTCAGTGAAAGAAAACAATTCTCTGTGGCTAACGTTTTAGTAGAACAGCAGAAATGGACATTATAATCGCCAAGATTCAGCAGACTATTATGTCAGGGCAGGATGCAACCAGAAACAGAGTAGTGATGGTGCTCGCTGAAGGAGAGGGCTGAGATCTATATATTAGTAAGTAGAGAATTGAGCGGCGTCTTTAATTAGGAATCGGATTTGCTTGAATGTTCTAAATGAATCCAACTCTATATGGGAGTATATACCTGACTTACAGCAATCCTGAATAGTATAGCCTTGTGGGGAGGCTTCAAATAAAGGTTTAAAACTGCCTGCATGAAGTTTAAGTAGGTTTGGTTGGTGAGGGAGTGGGTGGTTTATGTTATAGTGGGGATAGATTATCACAAGGTAGGTCTGCTAGAATTTAATTTGTCAATGTGTTAATACAAAGTAAAGTACACTGCTGTGTCCTCTATACAAACGATTTATATTCCAAAATGCCTCAAATGGTGGATGGAAGACCTTGCAACTGCTAGGCACTATAGCGATAAAGGGCACAGCACAGACTGCACTGTTTAGCAGAGAAAGCTCTAGCGCAGTGACCGCATGCACCTCACCACGTCAACCCTTTTCTCTCTCTCAACCGTGGTGTTCTATCCTTCTGTCTCTCCACTCTTTCCTCCACCTTTCCTCTCCCTCCCACCTTCCTTGCTAATCACCAGGGAGAGCGTGCCACGTCGGCCAGCAGGGAATCCATCACCTCAGCCAGGATCAGCGCTGGAGAACGCGACCCGGCAACCGACAGGCCAACCAAAAACATCGATAGCCAGAAACAGCAACTGTGATACATGGCCCGCTTGGCACTATAGTATGCACTGCGAAACCCAATAGACACAAGCACACCTGAAGCAAGATGTACCAAAGAGATACTAAAGGTAAAGAGAGCTAAAGGTAATTGGCATCTTTCGTTGTTTGTTCCATAAAAATCAGACTTTGCTTACATTTTAGATTTAACAAGAGTTGAATGAAAATGTCATGGCCAAACATGATGTTAATAACCCAATATGTTAGCTGTAAGGGTACCAAAGTAATTTGACCACATCTGTACATATGTAAGTCATGGGATGAAGCCAATATTGGAGAGAAGTCGAGCGCAAACGCTTTTATTTGTGATGAGGATCTAAGTGTGTCTCGTTGGGTGCCAGACTTCCCTCCCAAACCAAACATCTGTCTCCTGCACTCCATGGCTGTGAGCTGCCAGTCCTTCACTCAACGAGGAGAACGGCTAACGGCTTTCTTATCGAGTCACATTAACACAGCATTTGCCGTCTCCATTCATCACGGTGTGGCCCTCTGCATTAGGAAAGCTCCACTTATCAGCCCTCTACAAGATAATTAGACGGCCATATTAGAGCTGAACCAGAGAATGGGGCAAGTGGCGGTGGAATGGGGTGGGGATGGTTATTTGGGACTGGTCCAGGGTACTTGATCACTGGAGTGTAGTGCACTTAAACATATTATCCAGTCAACAGCACATTTCTCAGCCTATTTAGTGCACTGTAGTGAGATATGATTTGGCCACACAGTGAAAGAAGGAAGGCAGCAGTATGTCGATGAGAGGATATCATTTTCCTATCTAACCCGACGGTTTACAATCCCAAAACAATTATTACAATACATAACGTATTCACCTTTATTCAAAGTGGCATGCTGTATAGTTTTTAGGAGCCCTTATACTTTATTACTACAATTCAAAGTCACCAGCAACAGCTAATGAGGTGCAAACCGTTCTCATTTGCTTTCGTATTGCTCCCTCTGTATCGTTTCCAGATCTTTATCTCTAGGAAGCTTTCAGCTTGGATGGAAGTTGAATGTCAGCAATTCAGCTCCGTGGGGGGTTCAGGTGATTGTAACCCCGTGAACGTTTAATCACAGGGGGTACACGTGACAGGATGTACGCCTTTCTGCTTCAAGGGAGTTAGTATATTCCCAGATGCCACTTACTGTATGCTTGATTGTGATGTCAGTTAAATAAGGTCCATAGCATTGATTACAGTGCCGGTGTGTAGCTGAAAGTGCTGGTTGACATAATCGCAGCTGTCATACAGTAATTATATTCTGGAGGATGGACATTAGCGTAATGTGCCTAGATATGATTGTTGGTATCAAGTGCCAGAGAATAAACAGTACAAACCCATTTACAGATATTCGTTCCTCACGAGTGCCTTCGTCGAAGAGACTATGCATATATTATGGGTATGGCTGACCCCAGGGAAAACGGAACCAAAAATTGGCCTTATGCCTTCCTGTTTCCCCAAGCTGTTTTAAGATAACACATTTAGAGCCATCAAGCAGCACTCAGAGAGCTAAAGTCTATCTATGTACAATGTACCATGATTATGTTATCGCCTCATTAAATCTTAAAGTGAGATGCAAGTATTGCTCTTTAAAGTATGTAAATCAAATTTAAAAAATAATATTAATAAAATAAACTGGCCATGTACATTTTTTGTGGTGGGGAAGGGGGGGGGGTTAGTGATTGGGGTTGGCTGAGATTATTTAAAGTTTATAAAGGAGTAATTGGTCAGATGTCTCGCCTCCATCAAGGCCTCTGATTGGTCGAATTCACGCACCTTGTTTCTGGAAGAGCTGGCTGCTGACTATCTCTGTCATGGAGGCCACCTTCTGTTTCTGAAGCTTCTCAGTTACAATGCTGGTGTAGAAGTCCTGCAGCAGGCGACTGGAGATGGAGGGGGAGGGCGAGAGAAAGATATGAGGTGACGGGGCAATATTAATATTAATTAATAACATACGAGCAAAACGAGCAAAAACAAATAATAGAATAAAGACATACAGTATGAACACATGTATGTATTCTAATGCAGGGCTTCCCAAACGTTTTATGCCACCTAGAAAGGACTTATCTATTTAGAGACCCACCAAACACCAAGTATCGGTAACAAACGTTTTCAAAAACCTATCCAATAGCTAATGCTGTACCTGTGTGTGTGTGTGTGTGCCAAATATTTTGAAGCAGAGCGCTCCAGAATCTATGGTGGACGTCATCCAATCGGGAACAAGTAGGCTATTTTACCACAACCTTACTCACAAACCAATGAGTGGAACAACACGATAGTAAAGCGTGAAAGCATTTCATTGATATTCTTTGTTCATTCAATGAACGCTTGCAATTTCCGTGACCCTCTCACTCCCACTCGCGGACCACCTGTGGGTCCCGAATCACAGTTTGAAAACCGCTGTTCTAATGGACCGTGAGTTTGAAATCAAAGTCGGACTGATGTAGGGAACCACAGAGCAATGAAAGAATCCTAAGGGCAAGAATGAGGGCGGGTGGGGGAAGAAATCATTATAGAGAGGGAATAGAGGAATGAGGGTAATGAAAGAGAGCGGGAGGGGAAGAGAAGAAATGTGTCTGTTACTCATTATAAATGGTTTGCGTGAAATATGCCTAAAAACATTTTCTACAGCCTCACACTCTGTTTCACTTCCCCACAATGTGGAATCCATCACCAGTGACCTCTCTTCCCACCTATGAAGATTAAACATGAAGGTTTAAACTACATCAACACAGATATGTGACATGATCTAAAACTACAACTACATCGACCTCTAAATGGAATCCAAAATGGCAGACGCGTGTCTGGCCTCAGCAGGCTAAAGGATATGCCTGTGTTAAGACCCAGAGCCGACCCGAGCATGCTCCATGAAAACAAATGAGCCAGACCCACCCCCTTAAAACCCTTTTAATGAAGACACAAGTTTGAGCCATCGTCCAGCCCAAAAAAGCAATAACAGAATAATTAAAGTGGGTGCTTACAAGCTCCACCGCTTAGATAAATTGAACAAACGGTGTGCGACGCATGGCTAAAATTCACTCTCTCTCTCTCTCTGTTTGGGTCTGTGCTCAGCCATGTAAACACATAGATACAAGTGACACTTCCATACTGATTATTATAATAAATACATTATTATTATTATTATTATTATTATTCATAATAATAATAATAATAATAATACTACAAATAATACATATAAAGATCAATATAAAACATGTTGTTAAGATATATAGTACTGGACATAAGAATATACATTTTAAAAACAATATACAATTAAATAAATAAAAAAATTGAAATATATATCTTATTAAAAGAAAATACATGCTCATTGGGAGGGCAGGGGAGACCAGAGAGTGGAACAAAGGGTATATTGATGAAGGCAACTTTAAAGAGATGGGTTTTGAGAGGTTTATTAACAAAGGAGGTGGCCGTGGTTGCATGTCGTACTGTACATGGAGGGGATGGGTGTTCCAGAGTCTGGGGGCATGCTAGGGGCAGACATTAGAATAATATGTATTAACCTCGGCTCTGAAATGCTAGCCAAAACAACCAGGCGTGCGTGAATGTTGTCGTGCGTGCTCTGACACCAAGATACGTGACACGCCGACCAACACACCTGGCACCGCAGCTTAATCAGACTGTAATTATCTCAGCTGCATCTCATTAAATGGGAAAATGTCATCTTGTACCCTACAGACGGCTCCAAAGCACAAACGAGCAAAAACACACAAAAAAAAACACGTCTGTGCTTGCCGTCTACACCAATCACATCGCAGCTGAGACTTAAACAAATCCTACACCTTGCGGCGAGAAATGATGAAGTGTACAGTAAGCCAAGTAAGTAATGCGGACAGCTTTTGAAATGTGTCAGTCAGAGAGACAACCTGTTCACTCATTCACTATCCCCTACCGCAGGACTTCCAAAACTTTTTTGTGGTAGGACCCACCTAGAGAGGACTAATCTATCCCACAAAACACCAAAGTACCGTAATTTTCAAAAATCTATCCATTTTAGCTAATGAAGCTAGTGTGTGTGCCAAATATTTTTGAGCAAAGCGCTCCAGAATCTATGGTGTGCGGCTATCACGCGGGGTCATCCAATTAGGAACAAGTAGGCTATTTTGTCACAACCTTACTCACGACCAATATGTGGAAAGGCACGATAGTAAAGCGTGGAAGTCTTTCATTGATATTCATCATTCATTCAATGGCCGTTTGCAATTTTCGCGACCCACTCACTCCCACTCAGTGACCCACCTGTGGGTCGCGACCCACAGTTTGAAAGCTGCTGCCCTACAGCACGTAACTGAGCGTATAGCGTTTGTTCTGGCAGGCCACGGAGGTCTGCACGCTACCGGCCACCATCTGACAGTCAGCCGCCACTCAGCTGATCACTATACTCAGCTGACTCACCCTGACCTATTGGTTCTTAGCAGGCAGGTCCCCCCTGCCATTTTGACGACCTCCTGCCACCTCTCCTGATCCTAATCTTTCTGTTCTGATTGGTTTTGTTGTGGGTGTGTGTGTGTGTGTGTGTGTGTGTGTGTGTGTGTGTGTGTGTGTATGTGTGCACAGCAAACACAACAAAACACACAACATTGTGTTTTTTTCATGTTTGTTACAGGCCTGTTCTAGGATGGAGGGAGGGGGGTCGGTTAAAGAATTGTTACGTACTCACATAGAAGCCCCTCGAACTAAGCCATTCCTTCAAATAATAATTATTATTAACAGTTTGTTAATATTGTCCTAAAATTGTAATAATAAATTGCTTATACCAGATGAGAGTGGCTTGAATGAACTGTAGTAAACACTCAAAAAGTACTATTTCAAGTGTAATAAACTTTACATTTCACTTCTACATTCTGAACATTAATATTGCAGCAAACAGCTATGTAAAGATATGGCATTAGGGGTTAGTAATTGTGGAGTAAATTGTGTCCTGAGCAAAGAATGACACGACTAAATATGAGTAAATATGTTGAACTGTGGTTGTGCGTTTGCTTGAGAGCAAGCTTAAAAAAATTAAAAAGATGAATTATTATTACTGTACACTAACTTAGCATTGGCATGTTGAATTGGGTCGAATATGAAATGTTTCAAGAAAAGTACGGCAAGAATGCTGCACGTGCAGAAGTAAAGCGGTAAATTGTGGTAATAGCAACATAATACAGTCACACAATACATCGTCTCCTGCATTTGTTGACTACTGAATAGTGTAACATTTCTACAATAAGAATTCGGCTCACTGTGCATTACTTTAAGGAGCGATACATCGTAAACAGCTATGTGGTGATGTAGATGTTCATTTTAACGCTTCCACCTCCCCCTGCTTCCTGCAATGTGCGGAGGACGTTATAGTTTGCACCTCTGTGACACTGTGCTGACACATTCACCCTAGGGCCTGCAGATCTGAACACTGCCCCCCCAACACACACACAGCGGTCACAAAAAGATGATGACATCATTTATGAGGAGGGAGGTGTTACCAATTGAAGACAACAACAAAAAAAAAACATAATTAACACCCTCTTTCAACAACGTAATAAGGACATAATGTAGCAACCCAATTACTCATTGGTTGGCCTGTCAAATAGTGAGGACAGTGTCCTAAAAGTTACTTTTCCAGCCTGAGCGCTCTCAACCTGTTCCTGTGGTCATTAGCTAGACTAAATGGTAGTGCGCGTGTCAGACTTCGGGTCACCCAGAGGTTAAATGAAGCTATTTCAACTTCTTCTTGCTGTGGATTGTACTACCCACGTAACAAAGATGTAGGTGTGTTGCTGGTTTATTTTAATGACCAAGAGGCATTCTGGGAAATTGAGAATTAAACCAAAAACTGTGTGTGTGTGTGTGTGTTTGTGTGTGTGTGTGTGTGAGTTAAGTAGCCTACCTCAGAAGTTTGGCATCAAACACTTTCTCGACATCATGTAGTACTGTTGGCAGGTACTTCAACGCAGCATACTAAAAAAAATATAATATATATATATAAAAAATATAAAATAAAACACACACACACACCATTGTTATTATCATCAAGCAATCCTACTGAAGTAATACTTCTACGTATTATATCAGACTCTCTCAATCAGTAGTAACAGAGCAGATGTCATAATTTCCACCATCAGTTCCAGCCTGTGTCCCATAAGATGGCTTTTTGAGGCATTTTGTCTGTTTACACCTTGGCCTGTTGTTCTCTGTGTGTGTGTGTGTGTGAGAGACAGCACCAGAATACTGATGCATCCAGACACACAGATTGATAAAGCCTTGACAGCTACAGAGGACGAGACGAAGTAACCAAAACTGTAACCAAAAAAATATATAAAGTTGTGTTGTTTAATTAAACGGTATTGGTTATGGTGTTAATGCAGACGGTCTAGTTTCATTATGTGTATTTAGAAACAGAATTAAAAGCAGCTATTAACAGGATTAGTGTTTTGCCTCCAATCAACTACGAAGTCCCTCGTTTCTTGAGAGAAACTACTTTGTTCGCATTTCTATGTCTAGTTTTAGGGTCCCTCAGAGGAGACATTCATGAAACAAGGACTGCATCATTCCAGAAAACTTCCGGAATTATCATCCTTCGGCAAATTACAAGGATGTGTCAGATACAGTCTATTCTCCCAGAATTATTTCTGCATGTAATTTGTCCAACATATAACAAATGCAGCAGCAAATCAATAGGCTGTTGGAAATAAAGATTACAATTAATTAGATTACAAGGCAATATAATTTAGATGTAGGCCATTTAGATGGATCTTTGCTTACTTTAAACGATTGACATGTCCCGAGCCCCGCCCGTTTCACTTGTCCTACCTAGTTACTGTAACTAGGTAGGACAAAACGCCATAGAAAGCTATTACAGCCAAGTAGACAGTTGACGGAAGGTTCCGTCTGATTAAAAAAATGATCAACTGTTATTGGAGCACATGCAAAAATGGGCGGGGCTTGGGAAAGGTCAATTGACACCTATTCTGCCTCCAACTGTTGGGGGAGGCGTCTACTGCTAGAATAGACTCACCCTCTTCCGTCCATTAGCACTACATCACAAAAGCAACTCTGTGCTGAAGGCATGGATGTATTATAAGAACTAAATGCGGTACATAAAATGGCGGCCACTCATTTCAAGTAGAAGTCCTCAAAAGAGCATACGCTGCTGGTGTGGTGGCCATACCATGGTACTGCAGCCTCTGCTGACCAAAAAGCTTATTTCCCAATGACGGCCATTGAAAAACACTCACCTAAAAAACGGTTATACATGCTGTTTTAACACCACACTCACACGTAACAGATGCGTTATCTTATGAAGTTTAACGTAAGATTGATTTTTTTTAATAATATATGGAGTAAAGCTCATTGTTTTGCATGTCGTCACCACAGGGGACGAGCATATTAGTGCGCGCTCAGGTTTGGCTAACGGTAGCGGGCATTTTATAACAAGATATGCCAGCTTTGTTGAAATGTTTGAATACATTTTTAAATGAATTACAAATTGCGTGCGATTTATCGCGATTGCATTTTTTAATCAGCCCGCAAACAGTTTAAATAAATACAAGATGTTCATATACACATACTGCGGGCCTACACACACACACACACACACACACAAACAGTAATATTTCCGTACACACTGTACATTTAATTAGGTATTAGGTAAAATACGTGAGCAGGGGGAGGTGTAAAGACACGTAACACAAAGCCAGGTAGTGGAGGAGAGGTGGTTAGGCTGGAGGTGTGTCTCATACCCGCAGCAGTAGGGTGGTGTCACTTTGGTTGTCCATCAGTTTGTTGATGGACTCAAACAGCCTCTTCAGCGACTCCTCAAATTCTGTCTGCTCCTTTCTCTCGTAGAGCCTGGAGAGAAAGAAAGATAGTTGAGTGAAAAATACAAATAAAAACGCAGGCAGAAAAGTGTAATGAGAGAGAGAGAGAGCGAGAGAGAGAGAGAGAGAAAGACAGAATTGAAATAGGAATGTGTTGGAAATACATTACAAGACGGAGCGATAGAAGAAGGAAGAGGAATGCGTAATCGATGAGGGAGGGACATCGGATAGAGAAAGAGACCAGAACAAAACAGGCATAACAAGCAATTTCACTTTGATGATAACATTCAAAAGCCTCATGCATTCCTCTGTCATACAAATATTGACGGAAGCTGGAGGTTCCAATCTGTTTATTAAATGAAAATGTGTTTTGTGTATATAAACAGCAGAAACGCTATTTTTCAGTCCAATTTCCAATTTAGAGGTTGTGTCATATTTCAGAAGTGATGTGTGGTGGTTTGGTTTAGACAATAGGGAGCAATACACATCTGCTGGATAATATGCCCTTTAAGCTACATAGTTCTACAGACACCCTTGAGCCATCAATACTGTAAGTCTTTGATATCCAAACTTTCATTTTAAGCATTTTATACTTTACATTTCTCACATCCTGAGAATATTAAACTATGGCTACTCTTGGGTTCACATTATACTGCAGTTTTACAAAGATGTGCACAAATGTATCTAGGGGTTTAAGTTATTCATATAAAACTTGGAGATTGCTGCAGGAATTTGATGAACCCTGTCTGGTTTCTAAAAACACTTACACTCGTTAAGGGTTGATGTGCTGCATTAGAGAATTTGAGAGAAACGTCCACATGAGTTTTACATAGGGATGTACAGTATAGTGTACTTATTAATGATGTCATATGGTTGAAAACATTTTGACACAGTTTAAAGCTATATTGAGTTTGCTTCTGTAAACCAAAAATGTGTTTAACCTCCATTGACTCATTGTTTCTCCAAAGCATATTCTAATGTGTTTATAAGGTAGTTTTACTGTAAGCATTATAGAGTAGGTACACACAATCTCAACTTTGTCACGCTGAAAATATATTTCCATTCAGGAGAAGAAGAAAAAAAGCAAATATATTTCAGATTAAACACAACAACATTATTTTGCATATCGATATTGAAGAGTACTACTAATATTAATATTACACAATCATAAACAGTCAAAGACTGTAGATTGTATTAATCAGTGTAAGCACTAATAAGTGTTTTAGAGATACAGTGACTTAGTGAGATACAATAAGTCTTTAGAGACACAGTGACAACCTAATGTTAATAAAGTATGTAAAACTACATGGTCACAGTCCTTTGTTATTGTAATGCAGTTCACATGGAATCAAGTATGTCTGACCAGACACTGCAGGAAACTTGCCATAGCACAGCAATCTAACAGTATTCTCCAGCATACTCATGCAATGATGCAATATTATGTTGACAACATGAATCCATAAAAATATTAACCTCCAATCTCAACAGACATGTGATATCTTTGACTCCATTATGCTTAATAACACACTGACACACAAGTGTGAACTTCTCTCTCTCCACATCTCCATCATTCAGCGAAACTGTGTAAAGCTTTAGACATTATAGACATAATAGACATTATGAGTGCTGGATGGAAGGATTTGCTTGTGGCACACGGGGTATTTAGATTGAGAGGGGAGGGATTAGGCAGTGACACACAGGTATTATCACAAGGCTCTTTGCAGAGGACAGTTATGATTGCAGCCACATTGCCCTGCCTAATCCCCGAGTCCTATGCACATTCCTGTGCGTGTGTGCGGGCGTGCGTGTATGTACAGTGTGTGCACAAGTGTCCCTTAGGACCTGCCGGTGTCATGGCACTTCTGATCCTAGCACACACACACACACACACACAAACGTAAACACACACACACACACAAGTGTACTATGTATGTACAGTACAGCACATCCTGCCTCTACTGCTGTAATCCTGCTCCACTGAGGTATGCCGATTTAGAGATATCTGTTGGTTCTACACATCTCCACGCACACACACGCACGCGCACCCACGCATGTGCACACACACACGTGCACGCACACATACGCACAGACACGCACGCACAAAGGCAACAGATGGAAAGGACACAAAGATGTTTGGAAGGATGGATGGACGATTTAAAGGGAACAGAGAAAACAAATTCATGAAATGGAGGGAATGAAAATGAAGCAAAGCAACGAACAAAGGAGAGGAAGACGTAAAGGCAAAGGATGAAGCCGGGGAGGGTGGAAAAGTGGAAAGAGGCGGGTGGCTTCAAACCAAGTCAGGTACGGAGGGAGCGCGTGGAATTTTGAGGTGAAACGAGGGCTTAAGACCAGAATAGAGGGGGCGGAGGGAGAGAGCACAGGGAACGCGGAGGGAAAGACATGTTGCGTAGCGATGGGGAGAAGATGAAAAAGAAAAGAAAATGGAAGAGAACAAATCAGGTCCTTCACCACCAGGAGCTGAGGAGGGTTCTAAGGCAGGCAGGCGAGCGAAACGTCGAGGGCCCCCACCATATTTGGAGAGTAAACATGGGCCGAGCCTGAGCGACTTTCTATTTGCACTAATGTGAATGTGGCCTGACAAGCTAATAAATCTCCTCTGCCACCTATTTAACTATTAATAAGCGCAAGTCTTGACCGCAGAGCCATACCAGACACCTAGAGTGCCACACAAGCTCCCCATGAATACAGGATTCCCTCTGGAAGACGGGGGGATGAAGAATTTACACAGCAAACTTTACATGCAGAGTAGCTCATGGCTCTTGGTGGAGAGAGAGAGAGAGGAGAGAGGGAAGTTTATGGCATGCCCAAGGGAGACTGGCGACTACAACAAAGTCAATCCAGGGGCAGTAGACCGATTATTCAGCGAGGAGCATGCACACACACACACACACACACACACACAAACTTCCCTACAATATGAATACACACATGTTGAGCATATACCTTTACATTCATGTGTATGGGCTGATCCACAATGCAAAGTGAGTGCACATTAGCTCACATATTCCGTCATCCCCACTTGCATGCACAAGGGGCCCACCGTGCATATGTAAATGAGCACATCCGCCGCATCAATAAACAGGCAATTGCACACAAATAATAACAGGGTGCAAAATGTCCCCTAGGACAGTTAAAACAAACACATACAGACCCGCTTCAGTGACGATGAACTTTGAACAACAATAACAAACACATCCCTGCACACATTCACACACACACACACACATGCACGCGAGCGTGTGTTCCTCACACACACGCACAGCCATAAAATATAGTATTTATGCTTTTAAAACCAGATATCTCATATTTTATTAAATATATTACAATTATTAAACATGCAAGTTACATGTGAGAGAGTATAGTGTTTATGTGTGAGACTATAATGTTAAGTGTAAAACAAAGTATTAATTATTGCCTACACACACACACATATATACACATACATATATATATACATATATACATATATATACACATATATACATATATACACATATACATATATACA
>JAODOY010001230.1:0-13023 GCA_025399855.1 Forbesichthys papilliferus
CCCTATGGCATCGACTGGATTTCTATATTATCAATAATGTAGTTATCCGATTAATCGAAAAAATAATCGATTAATCGGGAAAAAAATAATCGATAGATTAATTGACCAAAAGAATAATCATTTGGTACAGCACTAAAGTATTGTGTAAAGCAAGAACAGATATTTACTCAGAAATACTTAATATATGTTAGAAATCCATTCCTTTAAACATGTGAAAACACAGTTAACTATGTAGTATTGTATTGCAGATTTAGACCGTTAAACTGTATTTCATAATTTCTCTGATTTTTTGGGAGGGCCAGAAACAGGGAACTAGATCCGTAACACCACGAGGATATAAAAGCGTAGAGAGCATTTGAATCATCTCAGTATTTATCCTGCTCCAATGCAAGTTATTAGCCTACTAAATGTACTGTCCTTCAACAGCCTACAACTCCATAGCTAAATCACCTACTTTCCTTTAATAGCCTATATCTGTGTCTTCATTGCAGAAATAAGACCACAATGTGGATCAGAGTCAATGTGCATTATTTGAAAGCTACTAGTTTAGTAGCCTATCCTACCTGCTAACACCTGGCTGCCTAATCCAGTCGGCATTCTCGTATTCTAATCAGCATCCAAATAATCCAACTGTTTTTATGTAGTCCAATCCTCTTTCCAAAAGAAATTATAAACCACATATCCAAATGAAAAAATACAATCTAACAAGCTGTAGGCTAGTTTAACTTGACAAGAACAGCATATCACGGCATCTGCAGGTGTCATGCCAAAAAGTGATCTGCTAAAAAGTTGCTTGTTAAAAAGTGATTTCTGCCCATGAGAGCACACACAGCCACATATTCTAACCAATCTAATCCTTTTTACCAGTTTACCTATTTAAAGTAAAAACACCACTCATAAAATGCACGTCTGCATTTTACAATTAATGTTCAGTTGAGAATATCTTTTTGCACCACGGTATGGAGTTCACGGTAGAACACGCGATGGGTGTGGTTACAGAGCCTTCTGCTGACACACCCTGAACGCTTGAGAACGCTTGACAATGAATCAATAGTATTCTAGTGTTTCCTAAAACATCAACATTAAACAGATCTGTTTTATATTACTGTTTACCATAATAAACACAATAAAGTATGACATGTCTATGACTTGTCTATATGGTAGGGATTTCTATACTAAAACACATTCACAGGCATAATGAAATGCTGAGTGTAATTCCTGATTTGAGATACCTATAATATTTTGCTATTGAAACATATTTAATATATATATGAAATATATTGTTTTATATTCAGTTTCCACACCCACTGATGTTTGTGTGAGTGTATAATATTTTACCAGTGTTGATGTCCTTATACTCCTGGGATGAGTGCTCATTTTGATGCACCCATTCCCCATTGCATTTGAAGAATATCTGCAGAGCAGGTGCTGCTCGACAGCGTAGCTTAATGGGGTTGCTCTTGATGATGTAGGCATCTTCTGGCTCCTGGATGAAGTGAGGCAGGGTGCCCGACATGGCTGGCAGAGGATCTGACGGGGCATCTCCAATAGGTCCTAGAAAACACACTCCTGGTTAGTTCTCACCAGGGGATCACCGCACAACCTTGCACAGTTCAACTAGCCAAGCCAATAATAATTATAATTTGTCCTTCAAAAATATTTCACAAACCGCTGTGGGGACATTTTTTAATACAATATGGTGTTGACATTTTGCATACTGTAGAAGGTATAAAATCCTTTTTAATGTCCAAACATTTTTTACTTCCATGAATTATCAAACGTAAGCTTCAAAATGACAGTTCATGCTTTATTAAAGACTCGTATGTTCTCCAGTCTAAAGTATGCTTCTTAACAGCTAACCATGTTTCTGGCATGAGAGCATGCCACTAAACATTTTGGTAACAACCAGACGTGCATTCAAATTTGGCAAAATTAGGCAAATGTTCATGGTGAACGTGTTTACTTTGAACATGCCATTTTAATGGTTTGTGTAAACATTACAAATTGTCACAAACTGTCACCTCTCGTCCAGCGTCAATATGTATTTGCCGAGAACTACTATAGAACTACCTCATCTGTGTCAAACAAATGGAAAACTATTTGAATATGTTTACAAGCGCTATTCGCCGAATTTGAACGCACCTCTGACCAGGTCTTAAAAACTACCATAATAATAATAATACAATAATACAAGTATACAATATTATTAGAATGCTCAAAACATCCAGCACATTACTTAGTATTTCATAACAAAATGTTCCAAATACGCCATAATACATTCAAAATTCTGTAACCTTTCAGATGGTCTGTAACTCATTGCAACCCAGTGTAAGGATTCAACTGGCTAGTCTGAAATATAGTTTTTCAGCTGCTGCACAATTTCATGTTACAAAGAACTTCGAAGGACACTTGTTTCAAACAACAGCACAACAGCTATTGCATGAAATGTGGAGTGATTGCTCATTGGGCAATGTTTTGAATTTCTCATTCATCAAAGGCTAACAGATGGAGGAAAAAAATAAGCATACACAAAGAACAATTTAAACAATTCTTTCCCCATACAGTGCAAACAGTTCTCACAGCAATTTGTGAATGAAACACATAAGAGGAGAGCGAGTGGAGAAGAATTGGCAAGTGGCTGATTACCAAAAACGGGACTGTGGAGCATGAATACATCTTATCTCAGGCACAAGCAACATAATTTATGAGCACACACAGCCAGGCTTTGTGTTCTTGCCAGAGAAACGCCTCGATGAGTCTCCAATTCACAACAGGTTATTCCTTAAATTCAGCATTGCACGCACCTGCCTGGGTTCACAATGATTGTATATTGTAGAAACTCATCGATTTAAACCCGAGCTTGGAAACACTTTTCTAAGAGATTTAAATTATGGCTGGAATTTCCGTTTTGAGAGTAGACTGGGATTCATACTGTGTTCTCTTCACTCTGTGACAGAGACCTTGGATCACTATGAGGGATGGGGACAATAGTGTTCCGACCACTAGGATGCTTCTGAGAATTAGACCACACGCCCATCAAGGTAGCTGCGGCTAAGCCAGTCAGAGCCGTAAAAGCCCATGAAAGCTATTATGTCCCACCATCAAATCCAATTCTGCCCCTTGAAATCGAATTGTCTCTCTCCCCACCTCTCAATCAATGTTGCCCTTGTTAAATTAGTAATTGAATGGAAGCAAGCCTTATATACAATCATCAGAAAGAGATGGTGGTAAACATTCAAAGATGCTATGATGTGACAGGTCTACATCATAATGTTAATTATTCCTGTAGCTCAGGCACCCGATGGTCCAGATGGTCTACAATGTCATAGCCTGGCTCAGCCCGACTCTGAGTCTACTACTAGTACTGCTCTTAGCTCAATTTGTTTTCCCTGAGATTACAGTCTAGAAACTTGCATTCGTATTCGCACAGCCACCCTGCTGGCGGTCCAATCAAGTCAAGAGTGTTTAGAAGTAGTGGCAGAGCTAGATGAGTTGATCAAAACAGTTGTAGCAACGCCAATTGGTTCAGGGCTGTCCAATAGTTTCAAAATTAACTCCAGGAGGAGGAAATTACTGCAAACACTTCCCAATGGAGCGTGGCCATTGGCCACTGGTTACACCAAGCTAACAATACCATACAAAATACATTATTTAAGCAATATCACACAACAAGGGTGTGGTAAAATATTATCAGAGAAGTTGACCGTCCGTCACAACATTTCAGTGTTTTCAGTGATACATTTGGGTATCTGCAGTGGCTACCAACCCACAAACGTTAACATAAGACTTGGGCTTTATTATACAGTAAAGCATGTGTTTCAACAAACCATTCAGATAGCCCCTCATTAAAATTACCCCCAAACCCAATCAGAACAACTCCACCCACTGCTTGAGAACTATTTTTGCAAACACATGCGCCATTGTTTTTCCCGCAAGCATTGGACCTGCTACAGTAGCATTAGATTTAGGACCAAGTCAAGCTTGCGAACTGCTATTTTATTGGTTGCACAGAGCTGCATGCATCCCTACATCAAATTTCCAGCCTCAGAGGAGCTGCCTTGAGTTTATTTCTGAAGCGGACTAAAGGCTAAAGAACTCTGTACAAAGAGTTTCTTGGTCAAATTGATATGGTTTCACTGCTGTGTCAGAGGCCGTGTTCTCTGGCAGCCATTTCTCTCCCTGGGCTCACGCTGAACGGTTGCCATGCCATGGTGGTGCAAATCCGTACTAACATCGGCACCAGAGACGATAGAGCATGAGCCGCAAACATATGGCTACCAACCAGTTAATGCAAATTTCAGCAAAGCATTTGCCATTATTTCTCTCGAGGGGGTTGATGGGTATTTGAAGGACAAGTACCTATGATCATTATAAGGCCACAACGCAGCTAATTGTTTGAACGGTTTAATGTGTTTAGGAAAAATTGACTGTTTCAGGCCATGATTGGTATATGTAGCTACCTGGGTGCGTACGCTCATCCTCAACAAAATGCTGTTGGTGATTTAAAGCGACACACCCACTTATGACATTGGATTGTTCCACCGTTGCCTTTATGGCAAGCCGTTTTGAAATTTATCATATTTCTTAATATCAAGATAAGTTTAAATGTAATACATGTTTTTGAAATTTGATATCAAGTTTCCGAATTTTGATATCAATTTTCAGAAATATGATTTCAACATTAGTGAAATTTGATCTCCAACTGCAGAAGGATGCTGTATAAACTTCAACAAAACACTGTAGACCAAATGACAAGTCAGTAATCTACAGACCCAGCATTGTGTTAATACAATATGCTGTGAAGTAACACTTTCTATTTTGAATACATTTTCTATTGAGCAATAAAGTGTTCAATATATAGTGTAACTGGAAATGATTCAAAGAAGCAAATCTATCACCCGCCGATTGATGTGTTTTATGGTGTTGGGCATCACTGTAATGGCTACATTGTCATGGCGAGCAAGAGCCACCTTCTCGTTTCTCAGTCCCTCAGTCTCATAAAAACCGTTTGCTAATAACATTAAGATACTATTTAGCAATATCCTGACATGCACTTCAGTTACATCATTCTGAAGAAAAGCTGCACACACTACACACAGTGGAAAATAAGTAGGGCTGGGCATAGGTGAACATCTCACGATACCTTGTTCACAATACCATTGTACAGTATCACAATACACTGCAATAGATCATTTAGTGAAAATAAAAATTTTAGCTGAACTTGCTGTGTACCACCTGGGTAGTCAAATATCTAACCTAGATAAAAGCAAATGAGGCAGAACCATATACTGTATATATAAATTGACAAACCCTTCTTTATATTTGTGTCCCACTACCGGGGACTCTTTTGGCCGAACACCCTGGAGCAGACAGAATACAGGTAAATATT
Organism: Forbesichthys papilliferus; assembly: GCA_025399855.1. NCBI lineage: Eukaryota > Metazoa > Chordata > Actinopteri > Percopsiformes > Amblyopsidae > Forbesichthys > Forbesichthys papilliferus. The sequence continues at coordinate 5,390 of JAODOY010001230.1, forward strand.
TATAAAACAACTAAATACTGTTTGCCAAATGAATGTGCTAGCCCACAATTAATCTTACAGGTGTTCTTACAATTAAACAGCACACATTTCAATTTACCACATAACATCTGAGACATAATGACATTTCTCTTTCAGGGCCACTAATGACCACTAATGATGTTCAATAAATTATGTTAAGCACAAGAAATGTACCATATTTTATTTGTACCATCTAATACATCTAAGATTACACAAATAAACATTGCTGCCTATGTGTAATTGATCTCATATAAAGATGGAACTGGTGCCCCATCCAAGACTGACTGAAAACCACCACATCATCCAAATATGCAGCAGAGAAATCAGAAACATCCCTCAGCACATGGTCTATCAGTTTTTAAAAGGTTGCTGGTGCCCCTTGAAGACTAAATGGCATAACCTTAAACTGATACATACTAAATGGAGTCTTGAAAGCCGTCAGCTCCCTAGCCTCAGGTGCCAAGGGCACCTGCCAGTAGCCTTTACTTAAGTCCAATGTGGTGATGCACTGGGCTCTGCCAACTCTCTCCAACAGATCATTGATTCGTGGCATTGGATATGGGTCAAAGTTGGACACTGCATTCAGGTACCTAAAATCAATGCAAAATCTAAGTGACCCATCTTTCTTTGGAACCAGTACAATCGGCCTACACCACACTACAGGAGACCTCAATCACACCCAGCTCCAACATCAGCTTGATTTCCTTCTGCAGCACAGAAATCAACCGCTCTGGAATCCTGTAGCTCCTCTGCCGGACTGGAACATTTCAAGAAGAGCTGTGGGTCAAGTAGGGGTTTGATCTCTACCTGCTGGGTGGGAGACAGGTGTGAGAGATCCACTTCCAGGGTCTTCGTTCTAGTGATGCTGGTTGGAAAAAACTTCTCATTTTTGTCCTCATCCTGGACCGCCCATACCATTAGTTGCTGGCGTTGGCAAGAGTAAAAGTACTTTTTGGCCTGAATTAAATACCCTCTCTCTGGCCTTCCGATCATACCAAACTTTCTGATTTTGTTGTGTAGATCTCATATTTTCACGTGCAAACGTTGTCATCTTCTCCAGTCTCTCCCTCATTTTAACCACATATGCCACCACATTTTCCCCACCTGACTTTGGATTTTCCCAGTAGTCTTTCAGAAGGTCCAATGGCCCCCTCACCTGTCGACCATACAATAGTTAAAATGGCGAAAAGCCTGTAGTTACATGTGGAACTTCCCGATAGGTAAACAAAAGGTATGGCAACCACTGATTCTAATTGACACCTGTATGGGAGACAAACTTTCGCAGCATGTTTTTCAGTGTCTGGTTATAGCGCTCCACTAGCCCGTCTGTCTGGGGGTGGTAAGGGGTGGACTTTATACCCTTGACTCCTAACACTTGATAAACATGTTTTAACAGTTTTGACAAAAAATTTGTCCCACAGTCTGTTAGCACCTGCTTAGGTATTCCCACCCTGGAAAAAAGTTGTACAAGACAATCTGCCACCTGTCTAGCTTTAATTGACCTGAGAGGGAAGGCTTCCAGGTAGCGGGTAGCATAGTCACATATAACTAATATGTACCGATGACCTGCGGAACTTTTTTCTAATGGTCCTACTATGTCCATACCCATCCTCTCAAAAGGCACATCTATGATTGGCAAAAGTTGCAATTGTGCACGTGATACTCCCTTTGCTGAAGTTAGTTGGCATGTTTCACACGAACTACAGAACTGTAAAACTTGGGTATACATCCCTGGCCAAACAAAACGACTTTAATCCTATTCAGAGTTTTTTGGAAACCCATATTCCAAAAAATATCTGTCTGGGGTCTGGGGTATGTTGATGTGTAGGCTCGTTCTGTCAATGTCTTTGGGGTTCCATTCTGACTGAGATTGAGGTGGCTGGGGAGCGGGTCTGCTAATCTACTTTTAACTGATTAGTTATTCACCCCCCGTACAGTTGGCATGAACTGGGAGACTAGCTATAGAGACACAAGCCGTTTTTTTTAACCAGCTGTAGACTTAAAGTTGGATATTTTAACATAGTCTCTGGGGATTGACTCCCTTTTGCAGCCAGCCTCAAGCGGTTATTTGATGAACTGCAGGGTTTGGCACTTCCGTGTTGTATTCATTTCTCAGCACAGGAGGTTCCCACTTGGGCAAAACATATTGAAATCTGACAAAGATGTATGCATCCATATACATGTCAGTATAGTTTTGTAGGGATTACTGAAGATATTGGGACTGTAAACCATGATCTAAACATGTAAAAGGAAGTCTTCACCCAGATATCTGGCTACACCGGAACTACTGAAAAACTGGCCCTTGTTACCAGAGTTAATGTGTTCTGATATTGGTTAAATTCTGAACACATAACTTGTTGAGTAAAATGACAGCGTATTCTTAAGTTATTCACTCGTACTCGCTATTGGACAGCTGACCCACATGGCTCTGAGCTGACCATAACATCAGAGACGACTTTGAAATTCATCCAACATTGTGTCATTCACAATAACAGGAGAAATCGGAAAACAACAGGATTTAGCCACAGTACCTGATGTTTTCCATTTCCAATATAAATCTAGCCTACTATTTCATTTAAAATTAAATAAAACCGTTTTCTGCAGACTAATGATAGGTCATACAGCTATGGTACATCATCACGGCGAATGCCTATCTAGAAAAATAGGCTTACTAATGATGATAGTTAATCCTACTGTTAAGAGAAAGACTATCTGCGCTGTATTTTGAGATTGTTTCATTCTCAATTAATGAGAAATATTGTGTGACGGACGGCTGAGGGGAGAGTAGGCTACCACCGGTAGACTAAAGATATTACTACGATTACATTCTTCCGGTTACGAACTCTTTTATTACACATTTAAAAATTTTACAGTATACTAATTGTCTTACCTTATAACAAATGAGTTTGGCTGTCCTGTGATTTTGCTGTTTACTGGTAACATTTTCCTGCATGGCTTTTGTTTATCCAACAACTGCGGCGCATAAAAACATTTTAACCTTCTGATTTGTCAAATTGCCTGGCAATGACATTCTGGCAAAAGGTCCATTCCACAGCACTCTGGCTTATGTACTTGCAATCACAAGATGGTTGTTGGCTGCGTCAATAGATGGGTAGTGCGCGTCACGGCATAGGTTACAGCCTATTCATAAGTCACGGCGTAGCTTCGACGTTGAAGCATAAATTGGCCTTAACATGCATTTTCTCATGTACCCTTCATACTATTCCCCACCCCCACTCAACATTGAGCCTCATTACTTCAAAACAGTGAGCATCATAACTTCAAAACATTGAACATTACTTCAAAATTTGACAATTGGTATAAACATGAATCAAAACCCTACCTTGACAGTCCCAAACCTCTTTTTACATGGTGTGGTTTATTCATTCCCTGTTGCGCAACGGTTACTGACACTACATGTCCTTCGCTTAACATTTTAATATTCAGCGCAGTCAGAGGTAGGGGATAATTGGAACAAGGTGACAATCCATGCTTCATAAACCTGCAGCTGTACTCTTGACTGCTCCCCTCATGATGGATGCTCATAAATATAGCCTTAATGAAGCCAATGACTCTTCCGTCACTTACTTCCTCATTATGTCGGTTAATTTTAACACTGCCTCTTAAATGCTCTCTCGCCCTATCTGCTGCCAGTCAGAGGTTTCCGCCTGACTTAGTGTGCGACTGGGCGCAGCGGACCTGCAGTTGATAAATGCTGCCATTATCTATCTGCATACAGTCAGGGACACTCATGCTGCAGTCTGTTCAGGCTGGATGACAATGTCAGGTGAGTGGGGGGACCTTGTCGAACAGAAAAAAATTCAAACCAATTTTTCTGAAACGTGCCAGGGCAATAAGCACCATGAATAATACCATACTGCTGTCTTTTATGTGTGGCTTGAGACCGTACAGATTTTATTGATGTACACAGAGAGGACGTAGTGTATTTATTTAAGAAGAGCACATGCCTGTCAGAACCCAACAATGTCTTACCAGTTTGGGACCAGCATTATGTTAACATTAGAAATGCTGGTCCAAGTGAAATGAAGAAAGTGAAAGGTTTCTCAGAAAATCCTTGTTATAAATCCTGATCATATCTCTTTAAAGAACCACTTGATACATACGTTTACTGCTGTTGTGTACATAAATAATAGATTCTGTGTGTGTCTCAAGACTGACTTGCTGAGGTGGACATTGGAAGAGAGTAGTTACCTGAAAGATCCACTGACAGTACCATTCTCTCCCTCTCCATGCCTGCGGTCTAAGTTAAACATCACACACAGTTCCCATGTTCCCAAGTCCTTTAAAACCACAGTGTTCTTCTCACACTGCTGGGTCGCTGGGGAATTCTCATGGATTTTTCTGTACAGGAGCTGAGATGGGGTGGGTGAGTATTGAGCACCCTCGCAGGTTTTTCAGCAGAAGTTCTCATTTGAAAGGCACAGAGAGTAGGGAGATGTCAGCCTAATCCTTGACACTGAAGTTGAGAGAGTGGCCAAAAGCTCTGCTTACCTCTGCACAAACCTCTGGAATAATATGTAATGCAAAACCAGAGAAGATGGATAACATGCAAATAGGTGCACTGCAAGTGTGAACGCACCTACCTACACACCAAGCCAAATGCACACACATTAACACAGTATACTGTATATTGAACCCTTAACACATGCTGTGCAGTGTATGCATGCATACTGAATACACTCAGCAGCACCACATACTGTATATGTACAAACACAACCCAACCTCCACCACACTCAGACAGAAAAATAAATTACCTCAGACACACACACAAGCATACACTACACAGGCACTGGCCTGTAGCCTACCAGGCACGTGCGGTCAGGGTAGGCAAGAGCACAGCCTACCCTGGGATAATACTGATTTTCAATCAAATTGACATTTTATTTTATGCCAAATAAATATTTTTTCTGATGGAAATAATAATTTGTCAGATATAATATACTTCTATATTACTCAAAACATTTTATTTAAAAATTTTGATCGACTTAGTTGTTTTAATATGCCTGTAATCTACTGCAGTTTGTGCTCTGGCTTTTCCTCGTTTTGTTTTTTTTAAGATTGTGACGTAGGTGATAAACTTTTCTATTGGCTCAATCGCTCTGACTACTCTCGTTCTCTATAAAGTTTGCGGGCTCTGACTGCTCGGCTCCTCACTAAAGCACCGATCGTACGGGATCGTACCCAGGGCAGGCATACCTACCTTGGCTGCTTTCATTCTATTGGGTTGGCGCAGGGCTGCGCATGCGTAGGCCGCGTTGCCATGGTTACAGGCAATTCAGCAGCTGGCAAGTGATCAAGGACAATCTTACACAAAGAGCTTAATAGCTGTTGTCCGAATGACTCCATTTGTGTTGTTAGAAAATTCCAATCACCAGCGCAAGCTGCTACCTGCTCAAATTTGATCATTAACAGCCGATATTTATAAGTTACATAAACATTCATTAAAAGGGATAGATTATAACCGACCAGCTCAAAAGTAATAAATACAATCAGGGTAACAACGTCAAGGCAGTGGTGAGTGTGTGATTCATTGGTGGTTTCATTCTACAGCAGCCTTGATGAGAGACAGACCTATCAGTGTTGAATTCAGGAATCCTAGTTCTTCCTGTGAGTTTTTCCGCTTTTATTGAAACCTAGCTAGATGCCTGGTCAGTATGCTACATTATTTTATACATCCAACATTGTTCAGCCGTGCAGGCTGCATCTCTTACCTTCCAACACTCCCGAGATACGCGGGAGTCTCCCTATGTTTAACCCCGTCTTCCGCTTTGCTCTAGACTATTCTCCTGATTTCATAGTGATACAAAATCCAAATGGTCTTTCTCATTTAATGTGTGTGGAATATGTGTCGTGGAACCTGGTAACCCAACACAGAGGCAGAGGTGAGCATGAGCAAACAACCCCGTGCATCTGACGTGTGGCATTGCATTGCGATAATGGCACCGCTGCGCTCTGAAACCATCAGAAACCCATTTTTAGTTTGCGCTGCTAAATGATTGGTTGTCCCTGGCCTGCGCCACGCAAAGTGCTGGCTGCTCGCGTTGCAACCAGCTTGCGCTGCACTGTGTAACGCTGGGCAGCAGGTAGCTGTCCGGTGTTAATCCTCACTCTCCGACACCTCATAGGACGCTCTGGCGAAGCAGGCCAGGTCCCATGGGTTTTTGGCCTGCCTTGTAGGAGCGTCCGCTCTCTGCGTGGGAGATCGGGGTTCGATTCCTCGAGGGGGACAGACGATCGCTGTTACAACTGCATCCAACATTTTTACGTGTTTGGGTGAGCATTTGTTATTTATTTAACCACTTTTAGTGTATAAAAAAAGTCTAAATTGTCACAATGCTGTGCGCATCAAAACACTCCAATCTCTCACAATGTTAGCACTTTTTGATGTAGCCTACACTTTTCATATGCTTGTACATAGTAGGTAGGCTATTTGCAGATAACCCTTAAAATCTTCTTTTTTCATAGCCAAATGTTGTTACTACAACCACGACAGGCGTAAACTGAAACTAAACTTCACGTCAATGACTCGAAACACGGCAGCTCTGAGTGTCATTTCGGAGCAGAACAAAAAACAATGTATTAAACAGGGTAGGCTTTCTACCACCTACTCATCTAATTATATATATTCTGTGCCTTGTATGTCTAAATTTGTTCAGATGTTTCCTCCCTTCCATGTCCAAGCAAAGGATTATCGCCTCACCGGGGCGCCCCCTCCCTCCTTTGGTAACTGTTGCTAAGGAAGCTTTTTTGCTTCCGCTTGCAAAACAGTCAGTGAGAGAGATTACTAAGGAATACAAATTTCTGTAATAATATTGATATTCTGAAATATCACAGAAGAAGACATAAATGCATACAATATGCCTTTGACTGAGAGTTCACGATAGGCCGGAGGAATAGGCCTAAAATCGAGGGAAACGCACCGGTTCGCACAGTGCGTGTACATCACAAATGAATGAACATAGGCTACTACCATACAGGACACTGGCCGGTACCGTAGGCTACAATGGTCTTGCAGGGAGGGTAAGTAAATTATTGACTGTTAATATATTATTTTTTAAGCTAATGTTTAGTTAAGACTTCCAATGGCTTTCATTGTTTAATATTGTAGTGTCCCAGGGTGAGTTGTATTGACGACCCCCAATGCAATGCAGTTAGCATGGTTTTATGTTTAGCCTGTTGTGATTTCTGTAGGCAGGTGGTTTTTATGTTTGTATCTAAGGCAAGTTGCATTGTTGTTGTTTGCGTTTGTTTCTGTCTTTTATACTTAGATATTGTTTTATTTATGTTATATTATTGGCACCATTTCCAGAGACAGTGAACTGATTGTGGCGCTGTGATTGTGGATTTGGGCGGGACTCGTAATAAGTTGTGTAAAAATAAAGGTCTCGTTAATTGTAAACCGTGTTCTCTGCTGATTGACCAGCATTTATTTAAAGCTGAAAGTTGCAGAACTAAATATTTTGCTGTTAAAACTCAGAGCATCGGGATATTGCATTTGTTTTTGGCTTCGATAAGCAGAAAATACGCCGACACTCCCTGAAACGTTGCTGTCGAACTTGGACACCACGCATGCCGCCCACGCCTAGACTAAAGTG